>JAYMTK010000202.1:0-27197 GCA_036897405.1 Pelargonium myrrhifolium | reverse complement strand
CCTGTGCTTGGAACCAAACCCATGAAAGTTTTTTTTTTTTTTTTTTTCCTTTCAAAAGAACACAATTTGGATTCACATCATTCTTGACATTGTACAAGTAAAAGCATCCACTAGAGTTGAAATTTTCAAACAATTACAGTTCAAAATTTCAAAAATTTACCGATACACGGGCACGCGCCACGTCTGAAGCATAAGGCTCAAGATCGCTCGTGCCCGGAAGAAACAAGCTTCATCAAGTATGTGACAATTCTACGGCAAGAAGCTTAGGACCATCAAAATGAGATCAATACTAATAGTTACCTCTACGGAAGGTGTGAAGATTTCACGAAAGGGCATCTTTGGTTGGGGGGTCGAGCTCGGTTTTATCGGTGACCATTGGATCAGAACTAGTTTGATCTGTTGCTGGCTCAGTCGGGTTTGCTTGATCTGGCACAGTGGAGTCTTTTTTATCCGGTGCTGGTGGGGCCGAGTCCATTAAATCTTTGGCCGGTGGTTCAATGTCCATTTGGTCGGTAGCTGGAGTAGAAGCCGGTGGTGTCGGATTCTTGTGCTCCGTGTTTATATCTGCATTGTCGTATTCGGATAGGAGATCCATAAACTCGTTCAATAAGCGCTGTACTTTCCTATTAGATGCAATGGCTGGAAGAATATCTTCTCGGAGGAGTTTGTGCTTTCTCAATCCCTGAAGATACAGAAGAGGAACACGTCACCACAATAGCTTCAAATGGTACGATTAAATACAGAGCGACGATATTTTATTTTGCATGAAAAGCCTTACGAGTACACAAGGATCCCATGCCAAGTTTTTAGCATCTGAAGATGTGGCGTCGGCCATCCCAGTCGGAGGTCCGAGAACACTCTCGCAAACTTCTCGTAAACGGGACTCGTCTGCTTCTCTGCAATTCACAATCGGGTTACATGTTATGACTAATTCGTAAACGGCAATTTGCTCGAGTCTATAGCCCAAAGGACGACCATGCAACTATAAGGCTCAAGCTCTAAGCCAAATATGGTAGAGCACCATTTCCGAATTGTGTATCTGTGTATGCAATAGTGAAGTTTCAAGCACCCCAGAGCGTTTACACTTCAATATTGCTGAGACCCGTGAACAATCAGTCTCAAGCACATTGGAAAAGAGTGGTAGGACCATATCCCAACAGAAGAGCTCGCAATTCAGACCCGAACCCACAGACACCCAAAATTCGACCAACACTTTTGCAGGTTCGGGTTGCACAAAATAGGCCTGGTCAATTTTCAGATCGGGTTTGTCATAGAGCCTGGTCAATTTTCAGATCGGGCTTGTCATAGTATATGTGTGAACCGGGTCAGGCAACCTGCACTCACCCACCCAAATTCCTATCACAAACCTAAACTCTTGCAGGTCAAATTAGGATTAGATCTTTTCAACCCGACCCCGACCCAAAACCCGAATTGTGAGCTTTACGCAAGAGTTCATGATAATATATTTCTATACAACTATGATGCATGTAACTTGTTTGTCCTATGGTTTCATAGTAAAAGCTAGGAATGGAGACGCTAAGTTAGGGATAAGAGAACCAAAAATTATAAAAGGAAACTCTTTAATTGGAGCTTTGCTCGTATACAATTATCCGCGCTATTCTAATGTGAAGACAATTCTAGTAGCAATCATACAATAATGAAAATCAATAGAGCAGAAGTAACTCCACAGGAAATCCGGATAAATTTGAACAGGTTGTAAACAAGAGATTGCTTAGACATACATATGAAAGAAAACGCGGAGAAAAACACTTACCTTGCTAAAAACCGTACATAGGACAGGAGGCACTGGCGATATTCATTAGCAGACTTCAAAGCTAGCGAAGATCCCAACTGAGCTTCCAAATGTGCTCGTGTTTGAACTCCATCATCAGTCACCCTATAAACAGTAAACACCATAAGTACTAGAACAAGATACTAAACAATAATAATACGGCCATTACATGCTTTAGAAGAAGAATTCATTTAAAATTGTTTTCCCAACTTAACTATATATGTTCATAGTTTCCAAACTTTTTCATTCTAATCCAGAAGTTCAAATTTTTTAAACACAAGCAAGCATACACGAATGTATATAAAGACATTATTTGGAATAGTAATACTTTCAGCTTTCAAATAAGCAAAATAAGAGTATTATTTAGATGAGTACAAACCTGCTCCAACCAGGCTTTCGGGCCAAATATTTTCTCATATCCACTTGCAATGCTGCCAGCTCACCACTCTGAATCGAACCCAAATTCCAGGAACTTGCAAAATTTGATGCAGGAAAGCAGTCATCAGCAACCCTCAACCAACACATGAGACTCATGTCAAAGAGGAAGGCGTGGCGAGTGGCCAAAACAACAAGAGGAGAACCGGATTTTGATAGCTTTGCAGATATAACTTTGATCGTACCTGTAAAAAATGATCAAAACAGCACAGCCATCCAGTTCAAAGATGCAATTCTCATGAAATAAAATTGAACCAAAACATCATGGGACTGAAGCTTATTTTGCTAAAACCAACATATTCTCACATTTAACTATAAATTCAAGTGTTATGATTTACCTGCATCTTTGGCAGGCGAGTTCAGATCTGAACTAATTAACGATGCCAATGAGTCATGAACTATACAGTTGCGATTGAATAGATCCCATACATAAAAGGATCCCTTCCTCGTGACGAGTAACAGTTTCCAAGATTCATCGCAATCTATAAATATTGCTGCAGATCCCATCATGATGGTTGGCATTGCGCGCCTTCCACACTTTGTATAAACCTTCTCAAGGCCAAAGAGAAAATGAGTATAGCGTGACCTTTTGAAAGTAATCAAGATAGCTCAAAATATGTGTTTAAGTGTTTATTCTACCATACAATTTTGAATTGAAAAACCTCAATGATCTTCAGCAAAAATCAAAACTTCATTGACGGTTGATTATAGAAAGATGATACCACATAATTTCGGATAGTAAAGCCTCAATCATCTTAAGCTAATATAAAATTTTCATTGATAGCTGATTTCAGAAAATGCTTGACTGCCTTTGGATAAAAGTATGTATAATCTCTGGTACAAAAGTTTGTGTTTCTAGCATGAACCTCAATTAACGCTTATGCTTAATTAAGAACAACAGCATTAGATTGTGCCAAGAGTAAATGCAATTGTCCACTTTATACAAGTCCTAGAGTTAATGAATAATACAGTTTAAGGTAGGCAAAAAGGTAAAAGAATTATAATTACCTGTAGGCACCCATCTTCACACCCGACAGCCCAGAAGTTAGCATTTCCTGCTAAAACGGTAACTTTCCCTGAGATCCTATCTGACCATAAAGTTGTGTCCCCTCTTGTGCAAGAAATTTCTGTTTCTTTCATCAGAAACGTATTTCCCATCCCAACAATGTCATTTACAGCACGTTCTCTAGGACGAGCTTCTAAGCAAACAGGAAGAGTGTCTACTCCTCCCTTTTTATCGAAAACTCTGATCGAAAGAGCATTACCACAAGTAGTCAAAGAGCAAGAAGCTTTCACACTCCCTGATTGCTCAACATTGATGCTCCCATCTTTACCAGCAGAGACTGGGACCTTCTCAATAACCAGGCTCTCAGCTATGGTAGCTCTTGCAGTGACCCCAGAACGCTCCTTCGAATCAGAGCTTTTCCCAAGTTTTCCCCGGATAGAACCTTCTTTAATACCGCCATCAATAGGAAGAACACCATTTTCGTCCATTCTCTGATCAGATGACATTAGAGAAAAGTCAGGCTGAGCACCACCAGAAATATTTTCGACACGAGCAGGCACTCCAACGGCTTCTGGAATAATTCTCTTTCTGCCATCAGGACGCCTATATTCTCTTTGCTTCACGGGGCTAGAAATCCGGGAAGAAGTCGCCATCTTTGCTAAATCATCACCTGCCATTACTCCACTCTGCTTCCCATTCCCATCAACTTGAGGCTCAGAAGTCTTAGCAGTAACATCCGAATCAACAGATGATTTTTTATGTGCTTGTTTTTGCTGGACATTTGGAACAACCTTTTTGCTTGGGGCTTGCTTCGCAGAAGCTGCTTCAAGTAGCAATTGTGCTGGGCTTTCAACTAAGTTTGCCTGTCTACCTCTGACATCACCGTAGCGACTTTTCTTTAACTCCTCCAGTTCAACATCGCTTAGCTTGTACCCGAGTTCTTTCTCCTCAAAATGAAAGGAAGCAACAGTACCATCCAAAGAACAGGCAAAAAGTGAATACCCATCAGGACTCCTGTTTGCAGCAAGAAAGATTGAACAATTGAGCAAAAGAAGAAAGAATGAGTAAAGTAAAAATGAGAATTTGTCAAGTTAGAGAAAACTAAGAGAATTAAAAAGAAGAAAAAAAAAATCCAAATTTTGCTGTCAAAATATGAAAAAGATTGAAGCTTTCAGTGTCATGATCTTAAAGGGGTGTAAAACTAAGATTTCATTCAGCCCAGGATTTACAAAATTAAGAAAACCAGGATAGGGACTAAATCTATAAAAAAATGATAGTCCAAGGGGTACAGAAACATATTACAAAAAATACTGAAAATGTTTCAAAACAAACTTACCATGATAAATCAACAACACTTTGAGAAAAGAAATGCTTAGCCACAAAAAGAGGACGAGGGCTTGCTGTTGTCCATACAGTCATAGTGCGATCCTGACTCCCAATAGCAATTACATTATACGGTTGCGACTCTTTCCCTCCAGTCTTGGATGCACCATTAGTCCATCCAATGGGTGCAGCTTTCACTTCCTGATTATCGGCCGCATTCCTCCTGAACATTGAATGATTAAACTTTACCACAATGATTGGAGCATTGTGTCCTAAGAAGTCAAATGTTGCAGACCATTCTCCTCTCTCTAGAACTGGAGCAGAATGCCTGGGCTTCTGGAAACCATGGGTGGTAGTTATGAAATGGCCACATGGGGACCATCCAAGTCGTCTAAAAAATGTAGATCCGAGCTGAAAGGAACATTCTCACGTGAGAAAGTACAACAAAATTTTAAAACAATATAATCTTTATGGGTCATAAGTATACATACAGATTTCCCCCAGTGGCCTTCTGTCCTGTGAGCAAGACTCCAGTCACTTGTTCGCCAAATAATGACAGTCTTATCATCAGATTGACTGGCTATGAAGGAGCCAATGGGATCCCAAGTAACACCTTTGACCAGGCTAGAGTGACCCCGAAGAACAGCAGTGCAAATGCCATTACTCATATTCCAAATATGAATAGTGTTGTCTAAACTCCCACTAGCTAATATTGAGTCATCTGGAGACCAATTAAGATCCACCTACTTTAAGCATAGAAAAAACTCCCCGGTTAGATAGTACTCAGTAGAACCTTCCAAAAATAGATGGTATGCTTAGATGACATGAAACTGAAAGCTTAAATAACATTTACTTTTCGTTCTACAGTAAACAGAGATGCTTATAATTTTAAATGGATGTACAGGTGAACTGGAATACATAACCAACCAATTATTTCAGGTCATGCTCTAAAGCTTCAAGAAATGATTGTATGCATCTAGAAAAAGTCAACTTTGAAGCTACAAGATGCACAATTCCAATGATCTAAAGTGTCCAAACAACAAAAATAGTAAAATCAAATCCATTACCACATCTGCAGTATGTCCCCTCAAAGTCATTGCAACTTTCCAGTTTTCAACATCTGGGGGCTCTCCGCTGCCAAATTCGGTAGTTCCTGAACCAGGTTTTTTCTCGTGAACTAAAATCACCTGATCATCAGATCCCGATGCCACATACCTACCATGCTTAGCCCACCTAACACAGTTAACTGATCCAAAGTGATCACGGAGGGTCGCCAAAAGACTCTGCACTAGCTCATCATCCTTTTGGTCTCTACCAACACACTTCATGTTCCAAATCCGAACCTACTCAGTGAAGTAGAAAAAGCATGTCATAACCACACAAATCAATACAATAAAATATACAAGGATAAATTGACTACAATGTACTTTCTTCCATCCTACAAAGACAAGAACAGAGGCACCAAATATAAATTAAGGAGTGCCCGATTGCATGGAGCCTAATATTCTCATTTATTAGTACAACTGTAGTACATATAATACTGTAACACATAATTAGATATGCTTTAACCACAAGTGTGGTGTTTTAGAATGTAAACATGCACGTAAATTCATTTCCATAAGTTTCTAACATTTGCCCTGTCACAGATGAACACAAAACACAGACTCTGGGGGTGGGGGTTTTCCATTCCAGATACCCACAACACCATAAGTAAAAATGGGATTGAGATCAAGTGATCCCAATAAGATAAGGCACATACGGACGGGAAAGAAAATCAAGGATATGTTGGATTGCAAACAAGTGCTTAAATTTGGAAAGAAGAGAAAAAAACAGCATAAACGCAAGCAGGTTAACAATAATGCAGATAACTGAAAGCACATTGCTTAACTAAGCAATTAACATAACAGCTACTTGTAGAGAAAATTCAAATTCCAAATATGTACTTCTTGCACTTAAATGCAGCTGAGTGAGATAAATTTGTTTACACAGTTCCTCATGAAAACAAGAATTTAACAATGAAATTATCTCTCTTGTGCCTATAGACATGAATTCTTTTCACTTCCTCAGAATGAGAAACAATATACCTTGTGGTCGCCACCACCAGTAGCAAACCGTTGACCACCAGGTTGAATGTCAATAGAAAATATCTGCATTCCTTCATGCCTAACCCAACTGGGTTTCTCTGGAATCATCTCTCTTACTTTCTTGTATCTCAGAACCAACACAGCTAATTATACAAATTGTTCTACAAAAACCTAGGCAGAGACATAGCTTTAATAAGAACCAAAAAAAAAAAAAAAAAAAAAACAAAACTGATCAAATAAAACGAACCCGATAAATGAATTGAACAATTTCGAACGCAGTAAAACCCAAAAACCAGTACCGAGAGCTGTCTTCTGAAAACCCCAAAATTCATACAAAATTTAGGGTTCTGGGGAAAGAGAAAAACCCTAGATTGACAATCAAGGAGAAAAATGGAAAACAAGGGTTGGCTAATTTTGAAGAGAAAGAGAAAAAAAAATGACTTTTTTTTTTTGTTGTGTCAATGTAGTAAAATAGTAAAACCCTAGGTCACTGGTTAGAGATAGAAGATGAAGAAAAGGAGCTAATATAATTCCTATCAACGGTCAAGTCTCTTTTTGTAGGTGTACGGGCTGGTCTTTGGATACACAAAAGGAAAGCTAATTTCTACTAAAGTCAGTTACTTTTTTTAGTTTACCATGTATATCCTTCAAAAAAATCCTTTTGATTCGATTGCAGTATCAGTGATATTAGTGAACTCAAATGGCAGAAATCAAAGCAGGATCAGAATAATATAATGTTCAACAATCTAAATTATCTAAACACTTCACTTGCAATCCTCAATCTGATACACATTATGCAGAAATTACATTAACTCCTATAGCACTCCTCACAATGTGGATCCCATTGCTCCATGTCAAAGACCCAAAAACAAAACTTCCATTGCTCTTCCTCAAAGGCCTGAAACTAACCCTGAAGGACTTTTTATCCCCAGTTTTTGAGAACTTGAGTTTTGCAGGTTTAACTCTGACTTGAACACCATCTGGGGGATGAACATATGCAGCATAAGCAGCTGGACCTTCACCATAATATGTAACGGTTCGACGAATGGATAAGCTTCCATTCATATTGGAGACACCAATGGAGGGGTAGTTTAGATTGTAAGCAGCTACAGGGTCTCTTTTGCAGTGCATTAGCTGTCCTGTGAGGTTTCTCATTTGTTTAGAGCTGGAAATGGCACCACTACTGCACAGAAAATCAATGATGTTGTTGGAGTCAAATTCATATATTAGTCCAGGATCTAATGCTGCAGCTGGGTTAATGTGTCCTGATCCATAGTCAAAAGGTGTTGTATTGGTGCCATTTGGATCTCTTCTAATCAGGTGTTGTGTATTGTCTAGATTTGTAGCTGCCACAAGAAAATGAAATGAGAGAATTTGAGGAAACAAGAAAAGGAGTAGCTTTGCTTTACAAACTGAACTCATTAAACTTTGTCAAAAAAGAGCTATAATTAACCTGTTGTCATCATCGCAGACATTATGGCTGATGGACTCCAAGAGGGATGGCAAGACTTCAAGATTGCCGCGACTGCAGAAACGTGAGGGCACGACATGGAAGTCCCGGAGAGTATGTTATAATTGGTATCTCCTTCGGGAGGCCACGCTGCTAAAATATTCACTCCTGGTGCTGTAATATCTGGCTGCAACATGCTACATTTCTTATTAGCATATGAAGGTTTCGGATAAAAATTGAAAAACTTGTGAAAATATAATGAACATACTTTTATGATGTCAGGAGTTATAATATTAGGTCCCATTGAAGAAAAGACAGCGATTTCTGGTGCGCGTTCGTTACTCATAATTGTCACAGTTCTGGAGATTCTGGCAACTGGATTCCTACAAAAACAGCAGAGTAGTAATTGCTAGTGCTTCGCATATTGAATGAAGATATATAACTTACTTTTCTGTATTCATATATCTTTGAAGCTTTTCTGATTCTTCATGACCAATTATAGTGCCTGAGATTTCAAAGTGAAAGCCCACATCTTTTGCAGATGGATCAATGAGGATCATGCCAACACCTCCTGCTTGTCCTACAACTACACTCTTTTCTGGTCTGTCATCAGCAAGCGTCTCAGTTGCGCATACTACAATCTTCCCTTTAGTTATAGTAGGATCCAGAGTATTTTTCTTGCAAAAGCTAGGGGAGAAAGAGAGAAAAGTTAAGATACTTAAAGCTCTCAAGTCTTGAGTCTGAAAGTGCACTATGGAGAAAAAGTAGTAGTATAGTTCTTGGATTTTAACATGAAGTTACATGCAATTTTTCCAAAGAAAATTACACTTCTGATATAGTTACCTCGCGTTTTGGGGTGTAACTCCTGGGGCTGCAGCAGCACTACCGGATACTAACTCACAGGCCATTTCCATCTCAAGAGGGTTCAATGAGACACCCTGAAAACACATTCTTTAAGATAATGATAACCCTTATTTTCTATGCAACTTCTTGAACATAAAGAATGTACAAGAACATAATTGCAAAGGTTACCTCTAAAATATTTGAGTTTCCAAGATGTATGTTAGAGCTAAACTCCCTGTCCAAAGTGCTTGCAGCAACAGTGAGGATCCAAGGAGCAACATTGGTGGCAGTGCCAGGGAAAGCAGCGTTTCCAGTTGCGGCGCTGACAAGAATTCCTTTCTTGAATGCATGGAAAGACCCAATAGAGATTGCATCTTGGAAGTAGGCAGGCTGGGGAGGAGCTGGGCCAAGGGAAAGTGAAATGATATCAACGCCATCGTCAATTGCATCATCCAGTGCAGAGAGAAGGTCAGCCTCGCTACATAGGACCGCCCAACAAGCCTTATAAATGGCAAGTCTGGCACTTGGTGCACCTCCTCTTGCAGTGCCTCTGGCAATCCCAGAAAAGCTCACATCATGTACCACTGATCCAGCTATTGTTGAGGCAGTGTGGGTTCCATGCCCATCACTATCTCTAGCTGACCTGAAGCAAGGACTATTTGAAGATTCAAGAGGACCAAGTTGTGCTTCAATGCCTTTTGAATAGAATCTTGCACCTATGATTTTCCTGATATTCCAGCCCAAGTTACTGAGTTACACTCAATGTAGTACTACTTGTTGAAGCTTTCGCGTGCTTCGGTTTTGATATTAATGAACTGAGTTCTCAAATAATGTTACCTACCTGTTGCAGTTAGCCAAGGTAAAATTTTCACCAGTTATGCACTCTCCCTTGAATTTCTTGGGCACTGGACCCATTTCCTTATCATTGAAGCTCTCTGACTCAGGCCAAACTCCTGAAGTTCAAGTTATAAACAAAGAGCCTTTTTACTATTTTGTTGTGACAAATATATAATCTGGATGGGACTCAAAAACATATAGTTTTACCGGAGTCGATGACACCAACAATGACACTGGATTTTGAGTCCACTGGCAGATGATTATAATGGGAAATAGAGTTTACTCCTAGAAATTCCCATGAATATGTTGTTTGGAGCTCATTTATTCTGCTCTCAAACACAGATATTACTGAATCCTTTTCTGCATTTTAGTAGACAGATAGGAAAAGTTTTGAATTTTTAGAAATGTGATGTGATGTGAAACAATGGAACTTTATTACTTTGTGTAGATGGTGGTTGATAAAATCACAAAACCTGCAAGTTGTTGAGCTTGCTCTGGTGTAAGCATGGCAGAGAAGCCTCTGAAACTCTTAGTATAGTGGTGCAATGCTGCTTGTTCTCTGCTAGAACAGAAGAATTATAAGAATTAATTTGCATGAACTATTTGTCTCAGAAATATGTGTTCAAATAGTAGTTATAGAGTCATGCCTTGAAGTAACTGAAGCAAGCATCTCATGGTTAGCTCTCATCACAGATTGTGAGTTGGTATGAAAATGCTCTCCCATGTAAATAATGTAATGCTGCTCATTAGTAGACAATAATTTGTAAAGCCAAAAAGAAAAAGAAAAAAAAAAACTTATTTATCAGTTGGTGACAGATATTGTTAAGAAACCTAATTACTTTGTTAATCTTAAGTTTTCACACTAATTTTTATGATGACTTTACCTTTATATCAGAAGTAGCTTCATCTCCATGTGCCAAAGCAACCCCAAAGAACAAAAGAAGAGCAAGAACTCTGACAAATCTCATGTTTTGTTTATTGAAATGCCCAAATAAGCAAGTACAATATTTTTCTAAACAAGTTTAATGCAATTGAAGAAGTGGTGATCTCTGAAAGGGGAACCAGACACTTCTTATAGCCCAAATAGTTCCAACTTAGATATCATCAAAAAAAAAAAAAAATCATGTATGGACTTTTCTTGAGTTGTACATTATTTCATTAATGAACTAAAGTTTTGGTCACTGAAGTTGAAGCTTTCCAATTTCCAACTGCCCCTTCAATAAAAACCCAAATGGCCAGATTTAATGACTTCCAAATTAGGTGTAGTCTATGTTGTTGTTCATGTGTTCTTGCAATGACTTTTTACTGTTCAAACAGAGTATATCAGAATTATGTCATCCCATTCCACCACATACTTTGAATTAGAGTTGATTGTCTATTTATTTGTTGAACTAATATAGTTGCCTAATTAATCAGCTTCTATAGAATTTGCTAATTGTCCAATATATCTTCATCTTGGAGTTGAATATACATTGAAACCTCTCATAGTTTTGGATGATTCAATAACAATACATTCTGGAGTTGAAATCTGAAACACAAGTGGGTAAAAATGGGTCCTAGACAGAAATTACATTGAGACCAATAGGACTCCTCACCCTGTGGATTCCATTAGTCCATGTCAGAGCCCCAAAAACAAAACTTCCATTGCTGCTCCTCTCAGGTATGAAATCAACCCTGAAGGACAACTTCTCCCCAGTCTTCGTAAACTCGAGTATTGTAGGTGCAACTCTCACAGTAACACCAACTAGGGGATTAACTATTGCGCGATACACAGTTGGACCTTTACCATAATATGTCACTGTTCTGTGAATAGACAAATTTCCTTTCATGTTGGAGACACCAATTGAAGGGTAGTTAAAATTGTGAGCAGCTACTGGATGTTTCTTGCAGGAAACTAGCTCTCCTGTGAGGTTCTTCAGTTGTGCAGGGCTCGCGCCAGTGCTGCAGAGGAAATCAAGTATGTCATGGTAATCAAAATCATAGACTAGCCCGGGATCCATTGCTGCTGATGGGTTAACGTGTCCGGATCCATAGTCAAAAGGTGTAGTTGGGGTGCCATTTGGATCTCTTCCAATCAGGCTTTGGTTATTGTCTAGAACTGAAGCTGCAATGACAAAATGAAAGAATATCAGTATTCAGTACAACTGAACTCATTCTATTATAGTTTTTTGTTATGAAATAAGAGCTAACCAGTTGTCATAATGGCAGACATTATGGCTGCTGGACTCCAAGAAGGCCAGTAAGACTTCAAAGTTGCTGCAACTGCAGTAATGTGTGGACAAGACATTGAGGTACCAGAGATTATGTTATAATCAGTAACACGTTCAGCTGTTGCTTCACTGGCTACCGGGGACCAGGCCGCTAAAATGTTCACTCCTGGTGCTGTAATATCCGGCTGCAACAAAAAATATGCATCATCAGATCAAGAATTGGTTGTGTTACATTTATCATTACTTCAGAAACTTTTTGTACTAAAATTACTTTTATGATGTCTGGAGTTATAACATTAGGTCCCATAGAAGAAAACACAGCCATTTCTGGTGCAGGCTTAACATTTGTGACTGTTACAGTTGGGAAGATTCTTGCAGTCGGATTCCTGCATAATGTGCAAGTACTCTGATTAGATAGAAATATTCAATTTTTTGACAGCATTGAGAGTACTCATTTATAAAGCTTGATTTGGAACCCACTTTTCTGTTGTCATGTAGGCTTGTAGCTCTTGTGTTTCCTTTTGACCAATCAAAGTGGCTGGGATTACAAATTGAAAGCCTACATCTTTGACAATTGGATCAACTAGAATCATCCCCATCCCACCTGCTTCTCTTACAAAAATACTCTTTTCTCTTCGGTCATCAGTTACTGTCTCAATCGTGCACACCACAATCTTTCCTTTAGTTTTAGCAGGATCAAGAGTGTTATTTTGGCAAAAGCTGGAGGAGAAAAAGGAGAGTCAGAATACAAGTACTATTCAATTAACATGTTGTATATAGATACTTAATTACCTTGCGTTTGCCGGAGGAACACCTAGAGCTGCTGCTGCACCTCCATCAACCAAACCATAGGACATTTCCATCTTTAGAGGATTTAATGAGGAACCCTGAAATGAAATGACATTAGTTTCGGTTTTTAGTAAGTCCTAGAATGTAAAAGCTTAGATTACCTCTAGAGTTTTATTGTTTCCAAGATATATGTTTGACTTGAAATTCCTGTCCAATGTGCTTGCAGCAACAGTAAGGATCCAAGGAGCAACATTGGATGCAGTACTAGGAAAACCAGAGTTTCCAACTGAAGCAGACACTAGTATACCTTTCCTGAATGCGTGAAAAGTCCCGATGGAGATTGCATCTTTGAAGTAAATAGGCTGAGGAGGAGCAGGACCGAGGGAAAGAGACAGGACGTCAACGCCATCGTGGATAGCATCATCCAATGCAGATAGAATGTCAGCATCACTGCAAAAGTCAAACCAACAAGCCTTGTAAATGGCTAGCCTTGCACTTGGCGCGCCACCTCTTGCAGTGCCCTTGGCTATTCCAAATAAGCTGACATCATGTACCACTGATCCAGCTATTGTTGAGGCAGTGTGGGTTCCATGTCCATCACCATCCCGAGCTGACCGGAAGAAGGGCTTGTTCTTAAGTTCAAGAGGCCCATCTTCTGCTTCCATTCCTCGTGAATAGAATCTTGCTCCTATGATTTTCCTGAAAGTAATAAGAATCCAAATTACACTCAAGACTCAAGATATAGTGAGACTTGATTCTGTTAGTTTTGAAACTATATATGCTAATTAATTACCTGTTGCAGTTGGCTGAAGTAAAATTTTGACCAGCAGTGCACTCTCCTTTGAATCTCCTGGGCACTGGACCCATTCCTTCATCATTGAAGCTCTCTGACTCGGGCCAAATTCCTGATGTTTTTGTTTCCAAGAAATGGATCTTGTAAAGAATGTGTAGTTGTACTTCTGACCTACCATAAAGATAAGAAGTAGAGTTTTACCTGAGTCAATGACACCAACAATGATGCTGGAGTTTGACTTCATTGGAAGATGGTTATATTGGGAAATAGAGTCTACTCCCAGAAATTCCCACGAACGTGTTGTGAGGAGCTTGTTCATTCTGCTTCGGAACACAGAAACTACAGACTCCTTTTCTGCATTACAATGGAACAGATAAGAATAGAATTTGTATGTTGTGTTTAGTGCCTTGATACATCTATCTTGCAATAACATAATGATGAGAGGAAGCAACCGAATCACAATACCTGCAAGTTGTTGAGCTTGCTCAGGTGTAAGCATGGCTGAGAAGCCTCTGAAGGTTTTACTATAATGGTGCAGAGCTGATGGTTTTGCAATGGAACTGCAACATAAACCAACATTCATGTCATCAACCTTTGATTCGGAAATGTGTATTAAAATAATAGTTATAGATTGAAGACATGCCTTCCTGTGACTGAAGCAAGCATGTCATGGTTAGCTCTGATCACTGATTCTTGAGTGGGATGTGTGTGTTCTCCCAGGTAAACTATGTAATGCTGCAAAAGTTGGAAATAGAACTATAAAATCATCCATTAACCTTTGCAACTATTGTCAGTTCTTCAATTCTTGTCAGTATAAAAAAATGATTTTGTATATTGTAGCCTTACTTTTTTACCAGCAGCTCCATCTCCATGTACCATAGCAACACCAATGAAGAAAAGAAGAACAATGAAGAGTTTAGCAAGTTTCATGGTTTCTGAACTATCCTAATAAACTATTGCTATCAGAAATGCAAGCTTATGTTATGGAATGATGATCTTCAAAAGAAGGTACATGTTTTTCTTATAGCACAACCCAAATGGCATCACATGCCGGCATGATTTGACTTTAGTTATCATTAGATTACGCAAGTTTCTTTTCAAGTAAGTTGAGACGCTGAAATTTTATATTACATGTTCTCTCTACTTGTATTGATCAGCCGGCTGTCGATAATTTTTCATATTAGAATTATAAGCAATGTTAGCTAAGGCTATTTGTCAATATTCCATTTGTGTACATAGAAAAATGCATTTGACCATGTCTTAGAATCTTGCAAGGTTTCTTTCCTCATTAAAATAACTTACAAATGTGCGCGAAATGGAACAAATCGTCCCTTTTTTTTTCCCTTTATGTTTGTGAGGGAATGTACCTCAATGATTGCTGGATAATGAAACAATCATAATTCATTATTGAAGGAGACCAAAGTAGGAAACTTGACATCAAATAGGGCATCATATTCGAAACTGTTCTTTATACAAATTGAAACAAACAATTCAAGAAGTATCACGCTTCAGTATTTCCATCTGAATACATAGAAAAGGGAAGTCAAAAGTCGCCTTCCCAATATGATTTCCCAGTTAAATTAGAAAAAAAGATATATTCATTGGGATCCGGCAGTGACCAATCAAGTCCAAATCATATAATTGCGCTCACTAGTGTGAATCAATGACACAAGATATCGTCGAGATACACATCAACCTTCCTCTCCAAACTCTTTTGTGAATCTCTCGTGAACTTCAAGGTCAGATTTGCTCACTGTCGGTCTCTGTCTTGCAAGCACCTTATCAAAATCTGTTTTTGAGATAGGCGGCGGAAGAATCTGCATGGGCATTATCATAGGACCAGAAAGCATAGTTCAGACATTGGTTGAAAACAAAACTTTCCAATTTGTTCTTAGATGTGTTCTCCTGCATTTATGAAGTATCCCAAAAAAATGTCCTAAAATGAGTGTCCACTTTTCTTTTTAGTTAGTTGTGTATGAATTATTAACAATATCCTCCAAATAAGTTCATTAGAAGTCATTGAATTTGTTACAACAAGAGCACATGAGGGTATAAAGGACTTCCCCAACTCTAACCAACTCATTCTTAATAATTACAAAAATAGGAAAGTGGACGCTCATATTGGGACGAAGGGGTATTTAATTTCTGCAAATCCAAGTTTTATTTGTGTGTAATATGAAGCATTGTGTGTAATATGAAGCAGTAATCCATACCTGCGAAGCAAGCCCCTGTGTTGCCAGGTCCTGCATGGTGATTTGGACAGCGCCTTGTTGTTTGGGTCCACATGGCACCCACATACCGGCTGGAGTCTTAACAAAGAACATGGCATCTTGTGTTTTACGGACAGGTTCAAAAAGGACATCTTTTACCTGTCATACAAACAAAATGAAGACAGCAGCCTGTTAAGCCTTTATCTCATCATATTTTGCCATAATAAAACCATTTTGGGTAGGGGGAAAATGAATCTAAAAAAAGCCTGACTTACACAAACAGAAATATCTGAACCCGAAAATCCCTCCGTCTTACGCGCTAAGTTTTCGAAGTCACTTTCAGTCAAATTGTGAGGAGTATCTCCAAGATGCACCTATTAACAAAATAAATACCCGCCTTATCAACAAATTAATGGCAGTCATAATTAGTTCATTTATTTTATCAATAGAAAAATCAAAAGACAGAATAAATACTTTGAACATGTGTTGTCGGGCCTTCAAATCTGGTAGAGGAATGTAAATACGCTTATCAAACCGCCTCCGGATGGCCTGTAATTACTAGTATTAATTAGACACAACAATACAATTGTCATGTCAACCAAGATGAAATGACAAAAGAAAAAAGGAATCTAAGGTTTCCGTTTACCTGATCTAGGGCATAGGGTGTATTTGTTGCTGCAAGAACGAGAACTTTCTGATCATTGTTTCCTACACCCTAAATGTAGAACAAAAGGGTCCAGTAATATATCAAAAATTGTAAATATGGATAAATGGTCCAAAAGTTGAATTTTACAATCAGGGTAAAAAGAATGGAGGTTGTAAATTTTATGCAATTTCTGGCACAGGGTATCAAGTTGACCTGGATAACAAAGAAACACCAGTATGAAAAATAACAAGATGGGCGTATGGAATAATTATGCAAACTTTAATTTTATCTCCCATCATCTTGATATTCAAGTCCACTAAAACATATTACTGGAAAGTACTGAAAATTTGTGGCTCAAGATACTAAAATATTATGGTAGTTCTATTATAATGTAAGCATATCTAGCAGAATGGGCAAACAAATCTCCATTTTCCTCTAAGAAAAATATACCTGCATCTGAACAAGAAGTTCTGTTTTGATTCGTCTAGAAGCCTCACTCTCATTACCTTCTCCACGTTGGCCACATAAGGAATCTATTTCATCAATGAAAATGATGGATGGAGCACTTTCACGAGCCATTTCAAAAAGATTTGAAACTAGTTTTTCACTTTCACCCATCCACTTTGAAACCAAGTCTGATGAAGAAATACTGCCCAAAACGAAATGAAGTAAATCAACATCAAGCACAAGCAAACTTACTAACGCAAGCTTAGGAGTACACTACAGCACAGAAATTTGCATGTACATGAAATTGCTAATTGGACTAGAACACAAATACCAGCCTTTCATGTGCCCACAGATTTTCCAGAAACAGAGGTACTTATAAGGAAATTTTCTTTGATCACAACCAATGAGGGAAAAGTATTTATAAAATGAAGAACAAAGAACCAGTTTAGACAATGAAGAAATATTCTCTTCAGAGAAGATGCAGAATCAGATCAGGACTAATTTTCTTGCATTGCCCTGCAGTGGTAGAAGCCAGTGGAAATCTAACTTTGACTTCATGTGCAATCTCATATATTAATATTCAATTATTAGAAACTAATTTCAGTAAAACTGAAATAGCATAGAAAAAAACTAATGAAATAAACCAGAGCATGTGCTCAAAGTACAATTATTGTCATGGAAATAATTCAACCACTGATGTCAGTAGAATTGCCTTAGTATAGATAAAGAAACTTGTACGCTCTAAAGTAAGTGTTCGGTGTATAATCGCTCCCACCGAATTTTCACAATCAAACTAATTTGAAAATCATGATGCAAGGATACTTTATCCTTCAAAAGGAAATTCACAAATCTACATTCACAATTTCATTTGATGAAATACCATCTTCCCTATCCTAACAACTGCGATTAGTCTGCCACCAAAGTTTCACATTCCAGATGACAACATTCACAAATACCATTGTATTGTTAAAACTAATGGATTGCTTATAAATTGAAGGGGTAATTACACAAAACTTCCTCGTAGTATTGTCCACAAACACATAAATACCCTTATTAATTTTTCCAGGACAATGAGCTACCTTCAACTTTACTCTCCAACTTCCTTCGGTCAAAACTAACGGAAAAAATACTCTCTCGTCATGTGACAAGCACATGACACCCTTTTTAACTAAATACCTACTTTACCCCCTCTTCATCATCTCTCTCATTTCCTAAACACACAAACATACTCCATCACACTCTTCTCATTTCATATTCCAGTTGAAATTTGCATGAAGGATTGATCTCATTATTTTTAGGGGGCTGAAAAGTGGTATTTTTGGCTACTTGTCTTTTTTGTTCCAACTTTAATTGTTGGGAAAACCAAGATAGAATGGAAAGCCACCAAAAACATGCTAGCGTATAAGTGTGGGTGGAGAAGGTGAAGGTACGCTCGGAGCCTCGGAACAGCTGCTAGGAGCAGAGATGCCAAGTCCGGCGCAAGGAAAGGGAGCTTATAAGGCGTCGGATAAGGTGCAAGGGCGGCGCGAGCTTCTCCAAAAATTGGTATATCTGGCTCGAGTGCCATGCAGCTTTTTCTCCGGCAATTACAACAACAAAGAGCAACAGAAGTTGCAGCAACGAAGGAAACGGAGCGGACTGAGCGGTGAAGATTTGGGTTTTTCAGGTGAAAATTTATTTTTGCTGTGGTTGAGTTTTCATGTGCTTTTGGCGGGCCTTTAAATGCCTATTGAGTTTTTTTTTTTTGAAAAGTTGAAATAAGATGAGGGGCAAAATTGTCTTTTTATATTTAATGCCAACACTGTTACTAACGGAAGCTGGGGGATAAGGAACAAGGTAGTTAAATGTAGAGGAAAATGCATCAGGGCATTTATATGATTGTGGACAATACCATGGGGTGGTTTTGTGTAATTACCGCAAAATTAGAACTATCAAGCACAGTCCAGTACAGGGATCCTAATTAACTATAAAACTGAATACTATGACAAGCACAAATCAACCAGATATTGATATAAATACAGGAGGAGTACTCAAGAGGATCATGAATTAAAAGAACAGAACACAAGAGAAGAATATACAAGTCCAACAGATGCTCAGATACTGAAAGAATCGTCAGACATTGAGAAAAACGAAATCAGGCAACCAATCCTAAGGCAAAATAGAGTGGCGTAATTGATCCTTAACATGTCAAGTCTAGACTTATATCTCCTAAACCAGCATAACAGGTTTGAAACTTTGAATACAAAAAAGATCCATCTGTAGTGAATAATCAGATAATATGCCAAGAAAATTAACAAGGATACTAATGGATGTCACTTTACAGGGACAAGATACATAATGTGCAGGCTCAGGCTGCTAGATTGAATATGCATAAATGGATAGGTAAGTTACCAATTTTACGGTACAAATAAGAAGGAGAGAATGAAGAATTTAACATATATTACCTGAAAAATGTAGAGTCTGCTTCAGTGGCAACAGCCTTTGCTAAGTATGACTTCCCAGTTCCAGGTGGTCCATACAACAAGAAGGCCCTCCATGGTCTTCTCTTGCCTAAAGGAGAGCAAATTGTATAAGCATTACTTTTCACAAACTAAGCCAGCCAATTTATGACCTGCCTCAGTTAGTCAGAAGTCCCTTCCCCCTTAATAACAGGCAACGCATGCAGTAGCAACTGAAGTTCCAAACATTAAGAATGGTTCTTTTCTTCTTCATTACTACTTTCTGAATTCTCACCAATGTTCTCAAGTAAATGTTGGGTTACCAACTTTTAGGGCAAGCTCACGTGTTTTAATTGGAAAGATATTTTGTGACCAAGTTCAACACATGAAAGCTGGCCGACAATGCCATAGTAGTATCCAAGATGAACATTCAAGTGCATTTGACATAACATAAATACCAAATTATAGCCACCGCATTTTAAGGAGAAAAAACCCTATTTTAGTAGCTAGGATTTAATGTTTACACATGATAAACAGCAAATACAGGATCTTTCATCTGAACTTCAACATATATTATTTTTCCTCATGCAAAGATACCCCACCCCCATCACTTTACCTAATTCCTATGGGCCAATGTGACAATAGGCAAGTTCCAACAACTCGTGGGAGAAAGTATCTGCAGCAGTAGCCAAGTAACTTCAATGGGATACTTCCAAGTTTAAAAACACAGCACATATAGAAACTCTACTCAAGCACTCACACAAAGCTCGATAAGGTAATGTAAAGGAACCAGAAAGGCAGATAAGAATATGGTTTCAATAATCAATCATGCAATTCTATCTGGTACATAACTCTTGCTACTTACAGTTCACTAAATTCAACGATAATCAAATTAATTTAAGAGCTAGAAATAGAATCAATAGGAAAAAAGAGAAAGTCACCGGTAAAGAATTGCGGGAACTTGACGGGCAATATGACGGCCTCCTGCAATGCCTGCTTGGCACTCTCCAAACCGGCCACATCGTTCCACTTCACATCGGGCTTCTCCCTGATGATCGCGGAGTTGAGCCCCGCCCTGAGCTTCGTCTGCTCAGGATCCTCCCCATCACCACCACCCTCCCCGTCCTTGGGCTTGGTCTTGGGCCTGGTAGCCACAGCAGCGTCGCCATTAGAGGCCGGTCCGGGGCCGCCGTCGTCGAGGACGGCGCGGATCTCCTCGGCGCGACGTAAGTACTCGGTGAATTTCTGAGTAATAGCTTCCTTGATCTTAGGGTTCTTCTCATACTTCAAGTGAGTTTTGAAGTACTCGAGAGCGTTCATGTACATGGGGAAGGCCTTGCTGTAATTCCCGGCATTGTCCTCTTGGACGGCTTGTTTCACGAACTCTATCGCCTGTTCCTTGAAATTGCTATACATATCTTCTTCTTGATCGGGCTCCGACAATCAATCGCATATGAATTTTTATAAATCAAAACCTCGATAACGTAGAGGAGACCAAAAGCAAAGCCCTAGACTAGAGTTTATGTAAATTCATTCCAGACAGGCTCATCCCAGATTTCTTTGAAGCGAGAGACTTTGGATGGGATGAGATTGGAGCTGGAGGGGGAGTATTTGGAAGAGAAACAGAGAGATTTGATCGATGGAAGGGAAGGGGAAGAAGGAAGGAAGGAAGCAGAATATAAATTGTGAGAGGACGTGTTTGGATGGAACGTGAATTGGAGGATATTTAAATGGGAGTGGGGTGGATATGGTGGCGGCGTACGTACGCACCCTTTACTGCTGCTGCTATCTTTCTTCCGAGGTTGGAAATTTCCGCTACCGCCCTAGACAGAGTAGAGGTTGGAGGGTTTTTTACACTTTTACTACTCATTACTGTTGTAGGTTGAAATAAATTTAGGTTTTCAAAATTGAGAATGTAAATACAAATTTAATTTATGAAAAATCTTGATATTTCTAATGACATTTTTAATCATGTTTGTATTCTAATAGAATTTTTTTTTTTTTGAAGGGATTGTATTCTAATAGAATTAATCATGTTGAATCTACATCAAAAAAATTGCACACTCAAAACTTAGTTTTAAATCAAATTCAAAAATATAAAAGAATTATTGTGATAAACATTTACTTGTGAAATTTTCATTTGATTTTTCACATAATTAATTGAAATGTAGTTAATTCACTTCACATGTATGATATATTGAAATGAAAGTAATGATAAATATTGTACAAATAATGTGTCAATTTATAAGACACGATATATTAATTATTTTATTGACATGCGTTGTGATGATGTTGATTTACCTTTAATTATCGAATTTTTAAGGACATATGTAGGACATTTTCTTATTAGGAGTGCCCTGGAATTCCAATTTTTTATATGTTCGTTGGTGTTTGTTTTTTTGACTATATGTTTCTACCGGATTATAGAGCTGACACAAGTAAAATTTTAATGTGGGACACATCATTTTTTATCAAATGGGTTACGTAATAGGAGTAACTCTTCTTTTTAAATCTAAAATCTCATCTCACCCAACGTACTGGAATTGAACTCATGACATTCCACAAAGAAAAGACACGTCATAGTTTTTTTTTAAATCAAATGTAATCTATCTATATAATATATAAAGGAGAACCCTCCTTTGCCACATGTCACCTTATGGAATTTTAGGATTTTTTTGTTTTATTTATTGCAATTAATTAAAACTATTATTTATTATTATATACAATATTAAATATAACTAACTGCAAATATATAAAAAAATAATCGGAAATATCCTTTTTTTAAAGAATAACTAACGCAAATATTATTATACTTTTATTAACAATTTTTAAATTATTATCTTCTACACAAATTAAATTTGCAAATATTTTATTTTACTTCAAATTTATCTTTTAGGTTTTTTTTTCATCTTTTCTATTTGAAAAGAAAGAAAAAAAATCTTTCTATTTGTTGCGGATTATTTATTTCTACATGGATATAAATCATCATAAATAAATAAAAATACATTTTATTTTGCATTTTTTGTTGAATTATTTTTTATATTTATTTAATTTGAATGTCATAATACACATAATGGTAATGTCATCATGACCGACCATCCAGTCGACCTTGAATATAAATATACATATATATGAATAGAAATATATCTGTGAATTTATTTTAAATTTTTGTTATTAATGAAAACAAATTTTAATTTTTGAAGATATTGCTATTCTTAGGCTTTTTTTCAACATGATTAAATTTCGGGGTTTTTTCGGTTCAACAAGATTTTTTGTTATTGTTCATTTAACATAATTTGTTGTGATAGGATGAAAAGAAAGTTATATACTTGAAGGCAATTGTATATGAAAGAGTTTGAACTATATTGTTTATTGTTAAGTTTATCTATTGCATGAGAATTAATGAAGTGAGATCAAATTTATTTTTTATCAGTATCGATAATGCAATAAAAAAAAAGTTCCAATTTTTTTAACCGTTTCATGTGTCTAATTATTGACTTTTTTATAAAAATGGTATCTTGCGGATTGAATTTCTTTTCCATGCATTAATGTATAATGTGATTATTAACTTTTATTAGTAACCACTGTTAATTGGAATAAACATGTGAGATAATTGAAATTTTGAAGATTAGTTGTAACTATTATAAGTGTTCATGGACGTGGATGGATGGTATAATAGCATTTTTTTTCAATTGAATTAACATCACTTAATTCAATTTTGGGTTAAGAACAATAGTTTTATTTTAGATACGTAGTGTATGAGAGACATACATGATGAAAAGGAATGAAAATTTGAGGAATATTGGTTTAGCGGTGAGCCAAGAGTCGAAAATTTTGATTGCAAAAAATATGGATAAGAAATTGTCATGAAAAAATGTTTTGTTATGTACTATTATATGTGTATGCGCGTGCGTGCATTTTTTGTTGGATCAAATATCTTCTTTCTCATAAATTTTAATAACTATTATCCTTTTTGTCCACCTCACAAGATTTATGTCAAATAGTTTTATTTATATTTGTTCTTTCAATTCTAACTTGGATTGTCCGGTTAATAATTAAAATAAATAAATTTTAATGTATATGTATTGTAGATTTATATTTCAGGTAAGTTGTAACATATAATTCATAGCATTTGTTTTTTAATCAATTTGATACCTTAAAAAATATAGTTTTTAATTATCCATTTTATTTTGTTTATGTTTATGTTTATGTGTGTTTGAGTGAAATGATCATTAATATATGCAGTCAATTAAAATGTCACTAAACAAACGAAAAAGTATGTCTATCAATAGCTGTAACAATAGCAACGTTGAAAGTGTTCAACACAACGTTTCTTCCAATAATGACATTACTTATAATAGTTTAGATTTCAATATTAACTCTATTGTCGGTTTCCTATCATTTTTGTTGTTAAATTTTACATTATTTTTCATGATTTTGTATGAGATGACTGAAGAGAGTATCATATATAATTTATTTATTTGTTTACTGTATTATAATTTTAAAAATATTAAATCTAATACATATATATAGGGAGGTGCTATTTCCACACCATATGTTACTTTTCCACACCATTTTCACTTGAAGTGACAAAATTGTCCCTCTTATTTACTTATTATTTTAAATAGTAAAAATCAAAATAAATTTTTGTTATCTCTCTCTTCCACGTTACTTTTGTATCTTCTCCCACTTATTTTTTTTGTTGAAACCATTGCAGCCACTATTCTCTTATTTATTAATTTATAGTTTTAATAACATAACAATTTTTTTATTTTTAATATCTACAAATTCTCGGATTCACTTGGAGTCTGATTTGACATTTGTTTGATTCATGTTTTGATTTGAATCGATCATCTCGAAACGAATATCGTATTAAGCTCCATAAACAATTTTTTGGTTAACTCGATTGTCAGTTTATAGATGTTCTATGTGACCAAGTAAGGGCATGTTTGAGACTTTTTTATGCATTTTTAATGCCTTAGAATTCTTATGTTAATTTGGAGTCTGATTCGAAATATGTTTGATCCGTGGTTTGATTTGAATCGATTATTTCGATTTGACAATTGTATTGAGCTCCCTAAATCATTTTTTTGGTGAATTTGATCGTTGGCTTATGGTCGCTTTAAGTGACTGTGTCAAGACCTGTTGAGACCTTTTATGCATTTTTAATGCATTCGGGTTCTCAAATTCATTTGGAGTCTGATTCGATATCTGTTTGAGTCGTGGTTTGATTCGAATCGATTATCTCAAAATGAAATTTCCATTGAGATTCTTGAGATATTTTTTTGTGAGCCAGATTGTCGACTTATGGCCACTCTAAGTGAGTTGAGTTAGGACATGCTATAACTATTTTTATGCATTTTTAATCTTTCAATTTTTCGGGTCCATTTTGGGTCTGATTCGAAATTCGTTTGAGTTGTGATTTGATTCGTACTGATCCTCTCGAAATAAAAATCGTATTGAGCTCCTTTAGACATTTTTGGTGAATCTCATCATCGGTTTGTGATCGCTAAAAAGTGGAAGAGACAATTTTTTATTTTACTTTTTGTTATTATATTATTAAAATAATAAATAAATAAATAAGAGGTTTGTTGCAGCAAGTAAAAAACAGAGGGGAGAAGAGATGAAAGTCACGTGGTAGATAGGAATTAAATAAAAAGGTTTCTATTATTTTAAAATAATAAATAAGTAATTAAATAAGAGGGGCAAATTTGTCACTTTAAGTGAAAAGGGTGTGGAAAAGTAATACATGGTGTGGAAATAGTTCCTCCCTATATATATATATGTGTGTGTGTGTATATATATATTCGTGCATCACGTGCATCGTACGGGATCTCCACCTAGTTCATATATATAAGGATAATGTTCAACTTAGTAATACAATGGCTAACCTAGCAAGCTAACCCACCCTAGTATACCGGACCAACATATGCTCAACGTTCCTCAAATAGAGAAAACTGAGTATGTCAGTCATAAAACAAGAAAATTCTAGATTCTCTGTAAGATGCAAAAGTAAACCTGTGAATTACATTGAATTACGAACCACCTCTAAATGATCCGTCTGCAATCCGTTTTTTTGAACTTATAACCTCTTCAGCATTATCATCCATATCTTATTCTTCATCAAGACTCGAGACTAATTCATTTTTTGAGCCCAACTCCTCTACCGCGTTGTCCTCCCTTTGTTTGCGCATCACCACCAGCACAACTTCCTCCCTCATCCTCCAGTCCGAGCAATCCTAAACTCGCTAGTACTTGAGTCGCCATAGAGCACCCGAATAGTAGAGCATGAAACATCTAAAACAAAAATTGCATCTTACCCGAAAACAAATGCCTCCCCATGCTGCTTGTGCCGATCAGACCAACCACCACTACTCTGGGTGAACTCAAAGCCTTCAGAGCGTCGCCGATCACTTGCTACAACTTTTTCTCTGCCCGTCGTACATGCCGCCTCCAATATTGTTCTTCAAACCCTAGAGCGAAACTTTCAATTTTTTTCTTACATTCTCAGGGAGTCAAGAGACACATCATAGTTAACTAGTATTCAACCCGTGCGTTACACAGGAGAGTAGTAAATAATACCAGAAGAACTATTATTAATTTATGATTTAACCTACTAATGTGATGTTTGTCTAGATTTGTTGTATAATATTTTATTAGAAATTATTTTTATAATAATTTGTATATTTAGCTCTAAAAAAAATTGAAGTGTCTATTTGCAGTTAAAACATGAGAATAATTTTTTTTCCATATTCATCAAATATAGATGAAAAAGTACCTTTGCACAATACTTCTATCCATTACCCACAAATTTTGCCCTGACTTGATTTTTGACCTAGTGGTTATCCTTTCCAATAAACTACATGAAGAATAGTAAAAACTTGAATCACAAAAAGACATTATAAGAATATAAATAATAAAGTTAAATTAACAAACATCACCTCTTGGCTAAATTTTCATGCAACAACAACAAACTGTAAACAAAAGAACTCAGCTCATGCAGACACAAATCAGTAGAATTAAGACTGCATGATTACATTGACAAAGAAAATCAGGCAAATTTTTAACAAGTAGTTCAATTCAACAAGTATCATATATAAGAGAATCTTAAATAAGTACTACCTAGCAAAATGATAATTGTATCATATATTTGTTACTTTCAAACTCAGAACAAAAATTATCCAATATTTCTACACATTACAACATAAGTTTTTCATTGAAGTCAAGAATCCTTCTTCTTGTACCAAATAAGTAAATAAATGTACAAATTTGAGTAGCTTCAAACATAGCCTAAGCATTATTTATGCACACATTAGTTTTGATATTCATTACAGTGTTGAAATTGTTTCTTGTGGCATTGACTGACATGTGAGAGCAAACTTAGTGAAGGAATGCAAGCAACAAAACAATTAAGAGATCACAATTCAGAAGAAATATAGCAAATAAACACTACAAGAAAACATCCAATTTATGACGGAAATTTCCGTCAAAAACCATTGTTTTTCCGTCAAAAGTTATGTGTATTGACGGATATTTTGACGGAAACATTCCGTCAAAAATCAGCCGTCAAAAATGGTATTGACGAAATTTTCTGACAGAATTATTGACGGATATGTCCGTCAGTAATTCCGTCAAAAATTTTGACGGAGATGTTCGTCAGTAATTCCGTCACAAATGTTGACGGAAATGTCGTCAATAATTTCGTCAAATATTTTGATGGAAATTGTCGTCAGTAATTGCGTCACAAATTTTGACGGAAAGGTCGTCAATATTTTTGTCAAATATTTTGACAGAAATCGTCGTCAGTAATTGTGTCAAAAATTTTGACGAAAAATGTCGTCAATACATCCGTCACACATTTTGACGAAAAAGGTCGTCAATAATTTTGTCAATA
>JAYMTK010000201.1:0-27243 GCA_036897405.1 Pelargonium myrrhifolium | reverse complement strand
TGGAATTTCAGTTGGATGATTTTGTTCATCAAGAATATGTATAGTTCTAACAGATTTTGGATGATTTCATAATTCCAGTTGGAATTTTGTAAAATAACTTTCAATGTATGAAATTTTGTTAAGAGATTTGTATAGTTTTGAAATTGGTTTGAGATTTTTTGGTATAATAATGAATTTTCCGGTAAAATTATGAACTTTCCAAAAAACTTATGAACATTCCGCCAAAATTATGAACATTCCGGCGACATTGAAGAACATGAGTTGATGATGATGTAAAGAAAGGGCAACTTGAGAATTTCAAAATTATTTACATCATGTGACTAGCACATGACACACTTGAACCTATTTTCCGTTAAATTTAACTGACGGAAACATCTTTTCATACATCATGGGTGCAATATGTGGGAACGCATAGTCTAGGGGTGCTTTATGTAATTACTCCTAAAAAAAATATTTGAACTCTTTGTGGAAGGATGAAATACTAACGGACACTTTTTTCAAAAAACAGGCTCGGATGTGCTTCGGTGACTCGTTCGTTTCTTTCAAATTTTGACTTATTTACTAATACACCCCTCCCTATCTCTCTTCATTTGCCTTCTCCTTTTGAACCTCCGATTCCGACACAAGCAAGCACACAATTCACAAAATCACAAAAGTCCTCACAAAAAAGGCGTCACCCAGAGGTTCTTGAGAGGGAATAAGGGTTAGGGTTTTAGCTCAGAGACGACCATGGAGTTTATCTTCGTTCGCGATTCCGAGAATTGCGGTGTTAGAGGTACTCTTTTCTTCTGCCCTAACTTCGATTTTCATGTCTTGGTCTGCCAAGTTCCGTCGATTATTCATTTTTCGCTTTTCTGTATTTACTGGTTTAATTGCTTTTAGCGCGTTCGAGACTTGCACAATACTGTTCTTTGTGTGATTTCATGTTTGAATTTTTGATTTTGTGCTGGAACTCATGCCTCAAGTGCCCATTTGGGTTTTATCGATATGAAATTGTGAAACTTTGTGGTAGTGTTTGTATGATCACATGATTTGGATGATTTTTTTGGTGTGCTAGGTGTTGATTTCTTGCATTTTTGCTGTAGTTTGTTTGCAGGTTTTGGGTTGATTGAATTATAGCTCAGAAATGGGAATTCTGATAGGGTTTTTAGGGTTGAGGATAATTGGAGTGAGGGGAATTGGGAATTTTTCATTCTAGGACCTGGAAAAAGAACCCATTATCTGTTTGGTGTCACTGATAAGTAGGTAGAGAATGGAAAAAAAATTTCGGAATTGGTATACTATCCTCTATGCTTAACTAACATTATGAAATGGTTTAAATTGTTCTGCATAAATTAAGAGATCATGTATTATGTGTTCTTTATTTGGTTGAGTAGTTTTTTATAGGCTTTGTGTTTTTTAGATGGCTGAAAATGTTGTCATGGATTTCAGATAACAAAACAAAAGGAGATAAAATGGAAACGGGATCTTCAATAGATAGTGGGTCAAGGAGAAGGCTTGCAGACATAAGCAATTTGCCACAAGAATCTAAACCTGCAAGCCAGCATGAAAACTTGAAGTCGTCTTCACTTACAACAAGTCAATATATCGAGCAGCTCCGCAAGGTGTATTTCTAGTGAGTTCAATGTAGTTGGTGCATGTTCAAATCTACTTGTTTCTTTTTGATAAATGTTTAGGCTAATGAAAGTATTTTTAAATATGTGATCCAGGAAAACAATGCACTGATGAAAGTTGTAGCAGAAAGAAAGTATCCTTTATGCCATTTTGGTTTACTTTTTGTTTTTGTCTGCGACAATGTTCAATTGTTTGGCTTTTCTTGTTACCTCCTTAACCTTGGTTGACAGTAAAGTCATTGAACTGAGTGGATTTGAGCTACAGAAATTGAGAATCAATGTGCAGAGATTGCACCAACAAAATGTACAACTTGCCCAAGCAAACAGCCAGATGTCGGCGGTATATTTTCACGTTTTTCATTGTTCACTTTTGAACTTCATCTGGTTGCTTAGTTGCTTTATTTAGGTTTTCATATGATAATTTTATGTATTTTCCTGAGACTGATTCAGATTTTAATGTCGCAGGAACTTAATTCAGGTAAAGATAAGGTATGCTCTGATGGTTATATGAGTTTCTAGATTTGACCATTGCATAACTATTGTGATATACTACTAACAATTTGTGTCTGTCCATTATCAGCAAAAGGCACTGCACCATGAGCTTGGCTGCAAAAATGCTTTACTTCATGCAATAAAATTAGAACTGGAGGTCAGTATATCCTATTCTTCTTTACACATAAGAGTAGTTATTTATTTATTTTTAATTTCCAACTAGATTTTATGGCTGACTTATAATTCCATCTTGTTTGTCCAGGAGAAAACCAATTTTATTATGTCTCAAATTTCTGGAAAGGAGGTATCTGAGCAAATTACTTCAATGGTCCTTTTCCTTTGTTGTTTACAATGTCTGGGTTTGGTTTTCATTCATGTATTATTTGCATTATTCTTAACTAGTCCAAGGTAGAAATGGACAAGTGTGAGGATGCTAGGGAATCCTCTCAAGTAAATAAAGGGGACGACAAGCCTTGTACGACCAAAAGGAGGCGACAATCTAAAAAACCATGTAATATTCATATACTTATTTGAAATTTTTTAATCACATTTCCCCCTTGCCATGGGAGCCATTTCTCATATAATCTACTTGCAGCCTTAGATCCTGTTGAAAGATATGAGAAGATTGATAATGACAGGTTTGCACCTTTTTTATAGCTTTTTACTCGATTAATTTTATGAATTTTCAAGCCTCCACAAATTTATCAAACCTTAAAAACTTGCACCTGCTCCATTTCTTTTGTCAGGTATTCTTTGAGAAGATCTAAAAGGTTTAAATCAGAAGAAGCAGATCCACCTGAAGAACCAGAACTATATTTGGGCCCAACTGTTGTTAAACCACTTAAAGCTAAAGATAACAAGAGGTCTAATGCAAGTTTGTTGGCTTTTAGAAGTTGATTTTATCAGTGACTTTATTGTGATATCTTGGGAAAGTAATATATTCAAGCAAAGAAAACTGATGTGTTTTTCTAACATGCTTTGTTCGAAAGGCAATCTGCAAGGCTTAAATGTGATGAGCCGGAACCATCTAGGCACTTGCCAGAGATAGATGATGATGCCAAACCAATTGAAGCTGAAGAGAAGGTTGACAACAAGAGGTTTGTCTGGATTCTTTAGCACTTAATCCTTATCCAAGTTATATTTGCAAGTGGCATGATATTTCTGGCTTTTCTACAATTAGGTTAGAGAAACAGAAGAAACTTAAATTTAACCCCTAATTTTGTATCAGGTCATCTTTAAGTAGATTGATGTTTAAATCCGAAGAACCAGAAGTCGTTGACACTATGTGTGAAGACCCTGAACCAGCTCTAGGCATACACTGCTTAGCTAATGTTAAACCACTCATAGCTAAACAGAACAAGAGGTCTTGATGTCTTGCATATGTTTATATCGCTGTTTGCAATTGAACGTATTGTTACCAATGTTGTTTTTGCTACTTTTGCTAAATAATTTATAAGTGACTTTATTTTGATATTTTGGGAAAATAATATATTCAAGCAAAGAAAACTGATGTATTTTTCTAACATGCTTTGTTCAGAAGGCAATCTGCAAGGCTTAAATGCGATGAGTCGGGACCATCTGGGCACTTGCCAGAGATAGATGATTTTGCCAAACCAATTGAAACCGAAGAGAAGGTTGACAACAAGAGGTTTGTCTGGATTCTTAATCACTTTATCCAAGTTAAATTTGCAAGTGGCGTGATATTTCTGGCTTTCTACAAATAGGTTAGAAAAACAGAAAACTTAAATTTAACCCCTAATTTTCTAACATGCTTTGTTCAGAAGGCAATCTGCAAAGCTTAAATGTGATGAGTCAGAACCATCTGGGCACTTGCCAGAGATAGATGATGATGCCAAACCAATTGAAACCGAAGAGAAGGTTGACAGCAAGAGGTTTGTCTGGATTCTTAAGCACTTTATCCAAGTTAAATTTGCAAGTTGCATGATATTTCTGGCTTTCTACAATTAGGTTAGAGAAGCAGAGAGAACTTGAATTTAACCCCTAATTTTGTATCAGGTCATCTTTAAGGAGGAAACCTACGAGGTTTATATCCAAAGAACCAGAAGTTGTTGACCCTGAACCAGCTCTAGGCATACACTGCTCAACTAATGTTAAACCACTCATAGCTAAACAGAACAAGAGGTCTTTCTGTCTTGCATATGTTTATATTGCTGTTTGGAATTGAACGTATTGTTGCCGATGTTGTTTTTTCTACTTAAGGTAAATAATTTACAGGTACAAATGATAAGTGACATGTTTTCTCTCATGTTTCCCTAACAGTCATTCTACAAAGAAGCAACCAGTGAGGGCTAAGTCTGGAGAGTGTGAACCAACGGAGGACTTATTTGTGATGGACAATGCCGAATTTCATCTGGAGCATAGAAGTATTCCACCATCATCAGTAAAGAAGGAAGATGAAGAAAGAAATAGCATTGGTAGTGACAAAACTCAGGAACTTGCTAGGCCATCCACTGGAAGGCCCTTGCGACAATCAGTTGCAAAAATTCAATCTTTCAAGGAAGTGCCTCTTAATGTGAAAATGCGCAGACCCGGGTGAGTCATTCTTTGTTTTCAATTTAACCTGGCAATGTACTAGAGGATAGAGGTAGAAGAACATAAAAGCTTCAGCCCTTGCACTACCTGCTAAAATAGATATCTGGTTGGAGAACCTGCTGCTGAAAGTCACTGTAAAAGCTGTAACCTAGATTCGTTTTCTTTCTTTCTTTCTTTTTCCCTCGTTTATCAAAGCATACTGAGAGTTTGAGCAGCGCTGAGTATCTCGTTGAGGGACATACTTGAAACATTGGGGATTTTTTTTCTAATTAGTGATTGTTGTGACTTTGAACTATACCGAGAGTTTGAGCAGCTGAGTATCTCGTTGAGGGACATACTTGAAACATTGGGGATTTTTTCTAATTAGTGATTGTTGCGACTTTGAACTGGATCAATTGCAATGTATGATCATTACTTGGCTAGTTATTTTTAGCCATGGTGACTCTGTATTCATGTTCAAATAGTTTTAATCCAATAGAAATTACAATTCCAATGTCACTATAATATGACTAATGACATCATTATCGGTTTGCATACAATGAGCATTGTATCCTCCAATAGGCAAATAAGTTTTGTCTGAATTAATGTGTTTTGATGGTCACATATATTCTTTGATGGAGATGCTTGATATACTCCAACTTTTATTTCATCTTTATGCTAACAAGTTGGTTAATGCTTGATTTGATCATAATTGATCCATCCTGCGCAACAAATGTCTATCCAATTAAAATGTTTCAAAACACATAACTACATATTATGATCTTTTAACAAATAAGTGGCATGTTTTTACCCTCACTAGCACTCTTAACTCCTCAAGGAATGATCGAATTTGCCCTCGTCTATCTCTCATTTCTTTTTCCTTCAATAATATGAGCTCTCAACCTTCCACTCTCAAATCTCCCAATTTTCAAACCTCTCAAACTTGTGTTGGAGAAGAGTCCAATCAGACTTACACGCATAAAGGCTATTTTAAACTCTCAAATCTTCCAAATTTTCAAACTTGTCTCCTCCATCACAACACCAACGCAACTAGGGTTTAGGGCGTGCTATGGGCGCTGCCGCCCTAAACCCTTCCTCTCTTGCTCCTCATGCTAGCCACCCCCACCCCTGCGCCCCCACCTCCAATCCTTCCATCGTCACCCACTTTCTTCTCACAAGTAGCGCCTTGAACCAGCGCACGTTCATCGCCATGAACCAGCGCCGACGGCCACATCGAGCACTGCCCTCCGTCCGGCTAATGTTCGTCCTCATGGTCAGTCCCCCTAGCGCCCCTACCTCCTTCATGACGGGGCTCGTAACGGCGTAACTATGGTGACGAGGCGCCCTTGACGCTCCACCCTCTCCCCTTCTCAGACTCCGCCACCGTTGGCTGCCTTGTAGCCATCGCTCCTCTCTGCTTCTTCGCCCCAAGACCAAATTTAGTCCCCAACGCTCCCTTCGATGGGATTCGACAGCCACCGGCATCCAGGGCAGCCCCTGATTCTTGCCCGGCATTCACCATTGACCTTAGCCACCATCTTTGTGGGTAACCTTTGGCATTCCATGACCTCTAGTTGACTTCGTACCATTTTTAGTCGTCACTCGTTAGTTCTCTACTGTTTCGGGCCGAGAACTACTAGCACCGGTGGTCACCGGATCGATTTCGTTAAGGTCGATACCGTCTTTGAAGCAAAATGTTTAATCGGCATACTTAATGGTACCTATCTTTCTGATTTTCGCTTGATTGTGGACATGGCAAAAGGCTCTTCATCGATCCCGAAGGGGGTTGCCGGGTCCTTGTCGTCCGACCCTCATCATTCTTCTGCGGTGCCCCCGAAATCGCCTGATTGTAGTAACAAACCTCTGCCTTGTTCTCAGACTCAGTCTCTTGGATTCTCCTCTTCAGTTATGTCCGAAAAAAACTCAGTGGAACGTTCTCGCCATCTCTAGAGTTATTGTCTCGGCCGAGCATCTTCGTAGTCGGATTTTGGTCGAGGGGGTTTTTGACATTTCGATTCACTCCCTCGGGAGCAGAGTTTTCGTTGTATCGTTCGTTGATGAGGATGTCATGAGAACCATGAAAGGCTCGAATTGGTGTTGGCTCTCTCAATGGTTTGTCGTTTTTATTTATTGGAGTCCGTTTCGGACTCAGGGTGGTCGTTATTGTTGGGTCTCGGTTCGTGGTGTACCTCTTTCCGCTTGGAATCAGAGTCTCTAAAAAGCATCGCTTCTCTATACGGGGACTTAATATATTGCCACCCCGCATCCCTGAATGGCCTCTACCTTGACCAGTTCCAGATCCTCATCCGCACCTCTCGATTTAATGGCATTCATTTGGAGTCCGTTCTTGACCTTGAGGGCTCTCATTTCGACATTCTTTCCAGCGAGCGTGGGTCTTAGGATTTGCTTCCTTTTCCATCGGCGACATCTCTTCGGTGCGATCTTAGATCATCGTCATCCTCTCTTGGTAGCGAGCCCTCTGCGATCATCGAGTTTTGGCCGACCAATTGATCCATCATGACAATGGTGCCTCTGGTGATACTTCTGCCACTAACGATGGACCCATTTGCCTTAATGCCCCGGTGGTTCATGTCGACCCAATCGCCTCTTCGGGTCTCGAGAGTCTCGGTCCTCCCCCTATCGTTTGTGCTCCCCTCCCGATCTCTTCCGAGACCCCGCTCTCGTCGTGGTTGGTCTGCGCAGCCTCCACCCTCACCATCCAGGTCTGCAAAGGCGCTTTGGGGCTTCTGCAAACAATTAGGAGTGCGTGCTAGAGGCATTGAGGAAGAAGTTGTCGAGCAAGTTCGAGTCATCCTGGCAAATGACCGTAATCATTAATCATCCCCAGTGGTGTTTCGTTGTTTGCTCGTTTCTTTGTTGGTTTGTTTTTCGTTTCCTACCCTGTCGGGCTTTTTGTACTTTTATTCTCCTTCAGGAGTTAAGTTTAATAAAAGTACCGCTTGCCGATAAAAAAAATCTAAAAGAAAAGTAAATGGTGCAAAATTATTGAAAATATTGGTCTTTCAGTTAAAATATTTTAAAGTAGGACCCATTGTGTTATGAGACAACCCGAATGTCATTACCCTTTTTTATGTTTTGGCGGTCTTAATCTTCTCATTAATTATTTAGATATTGAAAAAAGAACTATAAAACATCATACAATCTTCTATTCAGCATTTTACAAAGCTTGTTATAGTTGAAAAGTGTATGTCGTCTGCCCTCAGCGAACTTCTGCCCCATTCATCAAAATTTATGCTCAATAACCTACCTTTAGGATGTACTAAAATTAGTCTTGAAATATGCTAAATCTCACTCAAATTTGTGGACCCTCTTAGCTGAGATAAGAGTATTAGAAAGAAGCATCGCTATTGTCATCGGACCAACTCCACCTGGAACTGGAGTGATAGCTGAAGCAACCTTGCAGGCCTCCTCATAACATACATCTCCGACCAACCGGTAACCTCGAGAACTTTTTGCATCCTATCATGGACAACATAGAGCAGCCAGGTCAAGTCCGGTTCTTTATTCACATGTTTAAGGGCATAACTATCAATTCCACGAGCCTCATTGAGAGGTTCTCTTGGTTTTCTAAATTAAGGCACGGCTAAAAAGAACACGGAATAAGTGTACTTACCTCAACTGGATTAATTCCAACATCGATTATAACTGCACCTGGCTTGATCCAGCTCCCCCTCACCATGTTAGCTTGCCCTACTGCAGCTATTATAATGTCGGCTTGTCTTGTGATCTCCTCTGGATTTTTAGTTCGAGAATGGACAATACTGATGGTAGCATCTTCTCTCTACCAAAAATTAAATATTGATAATGAAAAACAAGTCAACAAAAATAACAGGCAAATGTAGTTTGTCGGTACACAGAGGTATACGGAACATTACCTGCAGCAAAAGAGCAGCTGGCATTCCTACAATATTGCTTCGTCCAATTACAACTGCCCTCTTTCCCTTGATATCAATGCCATATCTGTGCAGCAACTCTATGCATCCTTTGGGTGTACATGGAACAAACTCGGGTTCTCTACCTCGCATAGCAAGACGCCCAATGTTCAATGGGTGAAAACCATCCACATCTTTCTGAATGCTAACTGCATTTAGAATTTTCTGCTCATCCATATGCTGGTACAAAACAATTGAACAAAATAAGAGCACTATCATGTAATACAGGCATGTTAATTTTCAATATTGGGTTACAAATAATGGTTTGGGCTTCCACTACTAAAATGTCATCCTTGTTCGTAGGGTTTGGCCACTATATGTTGCTTATTCATTTTATATTTATCCAATGTCGAACACTTTATTGCCCACTTCAACAAGGCAGAACAAAGACAAATGGATTTACTCAAATGAATAAATGGGTTCCTAACAATTGGTATGGTAACTTGCTACATTTTCACAAATGACCATATTTGATTTTGTTCACAAAAATTCATTGTGTAAAGATGTCCAATTACAACCTGTCATTTTTCTTTTACTTACACTTCATAAGACTTGGACATACGCTACAGTTTCCAAGAATCATAATTAATACAAAAACTAATATAGAACAAATTTGACTGCATATAATAGCTCGGCAATATTTGTACCTAAGATATCACCTCCAGGATATTGAATGATATAAAATTGAAGCGCATATATGACTAAAGCAACAACGCTAAAAATTGTAAACACAAAGTTATAGGGCAAATCATCAATGACATAATTATTTGTTGAAAATTTAGTGAACCAACAATGCAGCATGAATTAATTCGAGAGCAAATTAATACTACAAATCAGTTTCATTTGGGCCCAACAAGAGCTCCCAGCTATTACTGAGAGTTTGCATTCAAATGATAGCAGAAGGTTTATATATTGTAAAGTTTAAAAGTCTGGTACAAGCATGACCAAATACTATTAAAAGAAATGCATGTAAGACTATCTGAAAGTACCTATAAGCCATGAATTTCAAGATACTCGTTCTCAAAAGTTTGTTCGAAAAAGAAAAATAAAAATAAAAAAATACTCTCAAATGAAGGTTTGCTCTGGTTGTGTGAGCCAATACTATGATTTCATGCAACAAATTATCATGATTTCTCAGCCTAGTTGAGGATTGGGATATTTTCCTTAGCAAAAGAGTATACTCTTAAGTTTTGGAAACATACCGAAGGTAGAGGCAACTGAACAAGGATGCCATGAACTGAAGGATCGTCATTATAGCCTGAGATATGCTTGAGTACTTCTTCCTCTGTGGAATCCTCAGGTAAATTCACCTCAAGAGAGGTAATCCCCACAGATTCACAAGCCTTCTTTTTGTTGCGAACATAGGTTGCAGAATCTTTCCTATCACCAACAAGAATAACAGCTAGTCCAGGAACAATACCAATGGCATCCTTCATTCTGGATACTTCAGCAGCAATCTCCTCTCTGATTTTCTTAGCAGTAGCTTTTCCGTCAATTATCTTAACAGAGGCATCTGTACTCATAGAAGCTGAACAAGAAACCACATTCAAAGCAACACAAATAAGTCATACTACAAGTTCAACCCAGCAACAAACTTGGAAGACGGATCCACATTAAGCTACCCAAAACATTCTACAAAACTTAAGCAGTGAAACCACTTTATATTCCAGTAACTCCTATCTACTGAGATGGGAATGTAACCTTCTTTGTGAGGATGAATTGTTCAAATACAAAGACTATATGATAAAATAACAAATTAAGATAACCAAATTGCAGACATTTTAGCAATTGGCAATCCTCTAACTCAATCGGTGAATCATCAGGCAATGAGTGCACTCCACAGTTCACATGCAAAATCCATGCTCATTGCTTTTCACTAGCAAGGAGCAGTTCATAATACATACTATTCAATTTCTACCCATAGAACCAAACCCCCAAACCAGCAGCAACAATTTTGATCATTTCAAGGCACTATTCACAGCCAAATAAACAAATAACTCAACAACATTTAGCAAATAATAAACGCAAAGCCATTGTTGAAAATCGATTCAGAGTACCAGCGATGACGTGCGTGGGCGGAGTGGAGGAGCGGAGAGAGAGGGTTGTGGGGAAGGCAGGGTTTAGGGGTCGCATAAAGAGAGGACCCACCAAGCGACGGAGTGCGTTGCGGCGGCTGAGGGGGAGGAGAAGGGCGGTGGTGGAGGAAGAAGAAGAAAGCTCAGTAAAGGTCATGGAAGCCATTGAATTGGTAGGGTTGAGTATCAGAGAGCCACTGACACAGAAAAAGCTTCCTCTTTCGTTGCGCTACGCAACGTTTGCTTTGTAGGAATTTTAGCAAAGCTACTGAACTCGTTTTCAAACACGGCATGTTTTTCTATTGGGTTAATTGCTTTCTCGTTCCCTGTACTCGCACTTTTTTATCAATTTAGTTCCTAATATAGGTTTAATCTAGTTTAAGTAGGGGTGTACGGCGGTCGGTTATTTTTTTAATTTATAAACCAAACCGTGATGGCGGTTTGCTAAAGAATGTAACCACTTATTAATTTTTTATGTATGACCGAATCAAATCATATTATTATTGGACGGTTTGGTATGGTTTGGTTCGGTTTAGCAGTTTGGGATATAAACATAATATTACAACAAAATATATGTAATAACATAGATTCAATATTAAACTATATGATATAATAAGCACAAACAAAAGTTAAATAAGTCATTACTAGTTAAACATCAAACAAAAATAGTTTAGTAATAGCACAATCTTCACATAAACAAAACATGATTAAGATATATAAATTCAAACAAGAAGTCTGACATAATCAGACGCATTAATGAACCTAAACTATTAGGCTATAGTGTTACTATACATATGGCGGTCGCTTCGTTTTGAGCAGTTTGAAATTTTTTTATACCGCTAATTAAACCGTTAACTACGGTTTGATAAAAAATTATACAACTAATTATTGGGTTGGTTTGGTTCGGTGTGGTTTGGATCGGTTTGAACAGTGCGGTTCAGTTTTTTGAACACCCCTAGGTTTAACTGCTTGGACTCAATTTTTTTTTTTGGGTAATTACACAATGCACCCTTGTAGTATAGAGTATTACACAAGACACCCTTAAACTATGTTTGATGACTTTAGACTACCCTTAACTTAAGAGTCATTTTGTTAGTTAGAGGGTTAAAAATCATTGGAAATGACCAAAAACCCTTCCTTAAACTTTAAAATACCAAAATTATATTTAAATTAAGAAAATTGAGATCGAATCTCAGATCTGATCACACATCCTTCTCTTTCTTCTCTCACCCATCCATCTCTTTCTTCTCTCACCCATCCATCTTTCTCTCACACACCACCGAAGACCACCATCGGAGTCGGGCCTTGTAGTGGCATCAGAGTCGGACCTCTCTCTGGTCGTGGTCGCCGTCACCTCCCCTCGTGGTGGCCGTGATCGCTGGCTCGAGTGACGGGTCTAGCCTGGCCTCGCCGTGGCTGTGACCGTGTTCGCCGGAGACCAGATCTGACGTTTGATTTTTGTTAGGGTTTCATTTTTGTTTGAATCATTGTTCATGAAATGGTGAAGAGTTGGAAAGTAAGAAAATTAACGAAAATTTGAAAAAAGATTGAGATTTTGAACTAAAAACCCATAAATTTGAAATTTTCGGTTAAATTTTGCATTTTTCGGCGAGTTCATGAGTTTTCCGGCGAGACAATGAACTTTCTAGCAAAGTAGGTTGAAGAAGAAGGGCAAATGAAGAACATTTTGGGGATTTCATCAATAAATTGATCATGTGTCAAGCACATGATCAAATAGTGTCATATTCCGTCAAATATAACTGACGGAAGGACTCTTGCAAAGTTCAGGGTAGTCTAAAAGTCATCAAACATAGTTTAGGGGTGCCTTGTGTAATACTCCATACTACAGGGGTGCCATGTGTAATTACCCTTTTTTTTTAATCCACGTAACAGGTTACTACTGGTAGACACCTACGTGTCAGCCAAAAGTGCCACGTGAGCATTCCATCTCACCGTTTTGTCCACATCATTTATACACGTGGGACGAAAACTGAAGACTATGAAGCGGCGCCATTTCAATTTTTTTACACAAAAAAGACAAAACAATGTCATTTTGATCTTTGGTTATCGGTCCAGCCCTGATTTCACAATTGTAGATATTCTTATTCTCACATCCGATGTGAAATTAAGAGATATTCTCCTGAATTTTGGTTGTCGGTGTGCTACGTTTGTGGCATGCAAGCTAAAACTCTCAAACTCAAGTTTACAGTTTCATACTTTGTACTATACCCCATTTGCAATTCACTACATTGAACTACTAAATTAACTTTTTACTACCTTGTACTTTCATTCCGTTAACAAATAGGTATGTCGTCTAAGAAATGTAACAAAAAACACATTTTTGGTTGTTATGTGCGCTGCATGTGGATAATTTTTTTCCTAAATGGCAAAATTGTCCCTCATAATTCTAACATTTCACTACCTTGTACTTCATAGTTCTAACATTTCAATACTTTGTACTTCATAGTTATAACATTTTACTACCCTGTAACCACCATCTCCGCCTCCTCCCTCGTCTCCATCAAGGGGTAGTGAAGGGGTATTTCCATTTGCCCACTTAACAAACGGAAGTTTAACGGCAAACCTATTTGCAACGGTTTGAAAAGTATATGGTAGTAAAAGGTTAATTTGATAGTTCATGGTAGTAAATTGCAAATGTAAAATAATACAATGCATGAAATTGTAATTAATCCTAAAATATTTTAAGCGTAAACATCCCAATACAAGACTCAACACTACAAAAATTATTTACTTCCACGTATGCTCTTACAATATACTCCGTAGTTTCTTATCCTAAATTTTCTCCAATTTCTAAGGAGATCTCAATAGAAACTAAGCATTTAGTCAAAATTCGTCAACTTATAACAACTTTCAAAATCCTCTTGCTACAAACCTTCATTTCTACCTCAAATGTTTTAGGAGCTCCCTGATAAAACTTTTACTCCACACTTTCAACACCAGAACTCCATCTGTAAATCCAAAAATGGGTGATGTCATCATGGTATTATCATGACTCAAATAGCATATTTATGATATGGACATGACGTCATAATTGTAACACCATTATGTCATCATCAACCAATCACATAATGATACATCATTATCGAACTTCGGTCTTTAAGTATATAAATAACGCTTCATCCATGCGGTAAGAGATCTTTTCCACATCTTGAATTGTCATTTATTCTATATTTATTTATGAACTCTCCAAGGCATACTTGCAGTGCACTTTCATTTCACTTTTGTAGAAAATGTTTATTTTCACACCTAAATTGAAATTCGATGCACACACATCAAAATTCATTGAACGGTGTACTCTTCTTTCTATGTACTACTTCAATGGTGCACAAACATTGTTTTAAAACTCAATAAGATTCCGTTTGGGAACATGGACAAATTCAAAATTTAAAATATTGTATTTCAAATACAAATATAGTGTTTGAAAAATCATAAAATTTCAAATGAAAAGGTAAGAGTTGTCATTTGAAACATCTTGTTCTGAGCATGTTTTAAATGTTATTGGATTTGACTCAAATTCAATCCAAATTCTTAGGGTTTCCTAAACACTTCATTTGTCTCGAATTCAGCATTTCATTTGAAATGGTGGTTCTTAAACACACCATAAGGTTGTGTTTGAGCACATGAATTTGATTTAGAATTCGTCATTCGAAATTCAAGATTTGAAATATTATATTTCAAATACAAATATAATGTTTGAAAAATTATAGAAGTTATGATAATTGATAAGGTAAGAGTTGTTATTTGAAATCTCATGTTCTAAACATGTTTTGAATGCTATTGCATTTGACTCAAATTCAAATTCAAATTCAAATTTTTAGAGTTATCAAACACCTCATTTGTTTCAAATCCAGCATTTCAAATAAAATGTTGGTTCTCAAACACACCAAAATAGAATTCAAAATCAATATTTGCATATTTGATAAACATTCTTTAAGTATTGGACTCTAAAACCGAGTTAGGTTGTTGGGCTTCTTCAACCTTAGATAAAAATAATAATAAAAACTCATTAGTAGTTAAAATATGAAGAATTTTGAGCGAGTATATTTTTTATATTTTATTTCAATATATTAGAATTTTCGCAAAGAAAAATTGCACAAACTTTATGCTAAAAGAGAAAAAAAATCCCAATCATATAGTTAACGAGTAAGATTCAGTCACGTCTAAAGTTTGAAGTAATGTAAGGAAATAATACTAGTAACATCCAAACACAGACGCCGTCCTAGTCGCTCTCTATGTCGTGCGTCTTCAACAACCAAACAAGCACCTCCATGGATTTTGAAAGATATTGAAGGTTATTGAAGGATTTTGAAGCAGTGTCGACGGTGAGTACCAGCGTCGGTGAGATAGATTTGCTCTAATCATCATGGACACTATCAAGAATGGAGAGGATGATGAACCCCCGACGGTGAGGCCCATAGGGTAAGCAGAAGTTGGGGAGGAGAGCGGGAAGGAGACGAAAGAGCCAGGGTTGCCAAAAAATGGGGCGGTAGCAACAAAGGAGGGGCTCGAGAAGCTTCCGACTTGAGGAGGTCTCGGAATCAGGTGACGGCTGGACAAGGCTCTTTTTTTTATTGTTTTTGTTGTTATTGTTTTCATTCACTAATTGTTTGTTATGATTTGTTTTGCTTTGTTTGGACGTTTTCTGTTGTTTGCTTTTGGTTTATGTTTGGTTTGCACTAAGTGGGCAAAGCCGTATGTGGCATGGCCTATTCTAGGGTCATTTTTTTTTAGCTCTGAGTTCCTGTGTTAGTGTTGGAGCGTGATTTGTGGAAGGAAATATTTATCCGCTTCCAATAGAGTTTTTAGGAAGGGTGTTATTCATCCTTACCCTCTGAGCCGGAATATAGGTGCGTAGGGAGTGTCTTTCATGTACCTTTGTATTTATGGACAACACATTTCAATGGCCAATACAACTTATCATTTCGAATCAAACAAAAAAATTCAATCTATATGAATATGACACGCAAATTAGCATTCATACCTACTTTAATGTATTTGTAGCGCAGCGCGCTTACCAAAATTAAATTCAAACTTGTCATTCATTTTATGGCCGAGACTTCTTATTCTCGTTTCATAAACTACTTTTGTTGTTCACTTATCCATTCACACAAGATGGACAACAAACCTCAAACAAAAAGAGAAAATGCAACCAACCCACACAGACTAGATAAATAAATAAATATTCGATGAAGGCCCGAAGTTGGCTCCAGAAAATACCCAACCAGAAAAAATAAATGTCCGAAAAGTACCCAAAAAATCTTCTTATAAAAACGGTGTTCATGAGATTCCAAATTTTTTAGTTGTTAACCAGTCTGTCTTGATGGGACGACAAAAAAAAAAAACTTGAAGTTGTCCAGTGCAATTTTTATAGAATTGACCATCAAAATTTAGAGGCAAAAGATGATTATTATCTATGAATGAAACAGTGTGTTTGTTGTTACTGCCTCTTGGTTTCCTAGTAACTCTGTACAGTTTAAGCCAGCCAATGTGAATGTGTAGTCCTCTCCTATACCTGTCTTCATTTTCAGTCCCCTTCTTTTCCATCTGATTTTATATAACCAACTTGTTATATTGCAAGTGTTCCTTCACTGATTTGGTTCTCATCTGATGAATCTGTCGATGGAACTTTGGGTTTATTCACCATCCGAGAATATCCATAACCAAGAGAACTCCCACTAGTTTCACATAGCTGCATATTATATAAAACATATGTCGTTACATTTCTTCTTTGGCATATAGAGCAACTGATTCTTGGCTTCCTTAATTAATGCAATAAAATTTATAATTGAAGAAGAAAGATGCCATGAAATTGTGTACCTCTGTAAGCATAGACAGGTGGCGAGACCTGAATTCGTTGATTGTTGCAGCAATCTCCGACATGGGCAATTTAGCCTGTAAAGGTAAGAACACCAGGGATTAAATCTCAGGGCTCCAACATTGGGTGTAGAAGCAGTACCAAACCAGCAAATATGAGTTACAACATTGTAGCTCAATGATCAACAGTAGTACAGAGTTAAATTCAGCACGTAATATTTGCTCATGAAAGAAACAAATGCAACCTTAAGCCAAAACTCAAAAGGGCAAAGGGAAGCCTAAAAAAAGCAGTGAAACAATCTATTCTCTGCATAAATCTCAAGAATGAAACAGTATTACTACATAAGCACCATGGTTGGCAAAAGATGCTCATGTAAGAAAACCAAGCTTATACTTGTAAACCAATTAACCCATAACTTAATCATTTCACCCCCACTCCCAAAATGAGCATCCACTTCCTTTTGATCAATTAATTATGCATGAATTACCAACAAAATCCCTAAGATAAGTTGGTCGAAACCCCTTGAGTTTGTTAGAAGAACAAATGGGTGTAAGGGAGAAGACCAACCCTAGCTAACTTATCCTTAATTTTAACAAAAATAGGAAATGGACTCTCATTTTGGGAGAGAAGGAGCAATCATTTATCCTTATAATACAACTATAGCTAATAGATCAATGCTATAATACCATGAGAAGTACTCTGCAAACAAGCAAACTATATCATCTTTCAGTTATACAATTATGCAACCAACTTAATAATTATCCACTACATTCCATTACCATGTATCAATTTTAAAAGACAAAATTGAAACACACCATATCAAGATATGTCTCACACAGCAAGTTATATACAATTAGGTGACAGCATCTACCTGAGCAAGAACAGCAGCTGCTAACTGCAGACTTGGTTCCAAAGTCTCTGGAACAACCTGCAAGTAATTGTCATAAACTGGGTAAGACGTTACTCAATGTAGGAATGGAAATTTTTATGAAATATAGAAAAAGAGCCTGTCAGCTCAAATATTATGTATTTAGTACCAGAAAAATGGAAATAAAAAATATAATATTGTATAGTATCAATTATCTTTATAAGGAAAACTATACCGCAGTAGCTCCAGCCTTTTCCAAATTTAGACCATGATCAACATCATGAGCACGAACAAATGTCTTAACATTGGGGAAATACTTGCTCAAAGCCCAAACAGTTCTATAATTTGCACCAGGGCTATCTAAAGTGATTGCGGCTGCACAAGCTCTCTCTGCGCCAACTTTATGGAGGACCTACTCATTCAGAATAAAGCACGCATCAAAAAATGAACCTGAATTCCATATGAGACCGCTTTTTGACAGACAGAATTACCTCTCGACTGCCAGCATCTCCAAAATAAACAGGAAGGTCTAGGCCACGGCCAAACGAAACTCTATCACTGAATATTACATAACATGAAACAAGGTTATATTCAATATACTCTTTATATAGCTAAGAAGATATCTGAAGGACAAATGACGTTAGAGCACAGTAAATAATCAGCATTCCAAAAAATGTCATTCCTGGTCATTCACTATGCAAGCACTATAGTTGATATTAGATTTGGTAAACCAGTCTATTTGACTAAAGAGAGATACAATAAAGTTAAGTAAACATGCCTCACCTATTTTCTCCAGGAGGGAATGGATAAAAGAAAAACAATTTTGACATACATTTAACTTGCCTTCAAGAAATAGTCATCTGAGCAGTACTCTTGGGAAAAATAAAGGACAATAAATACATGGGCAATTGAGAATAACATTTTAACTACCTCCTCACATCCAGAGCAACAAATGGAATCAGACGTTCTGAAAGAAGCTGAGCAATAATCTGGGAACAACAGAAAAAAGTAAAGGAGGAAAGAAGTGTTAACATCACATAATGTAAACATGATTGGCTCATGATATATTTGCCATAAGAGTGCGATCATGGATTAACATATCAAACAAGACGACAACGTTAAAAATACCTGGCCAACTCGCCCAAATCCACAAATGATGATATGACCCTGCAGATCGTCTGTCTGGAGAGAGAAAGAAAAAGAACAATTGAGTCAATCAGTAAATAAGCCCAGGTAATAACCAGGTAACATATGGACATGAAATGCCAAAACAGTAACTATACAGAATGTCATATGTTACAGATAGATCATTTGTTGAGAATAACATAGTTTGTTGACGATATAAAAGAAAAATTATCCCTGATATACTACTTACCACAGGTAAATTACCTAGTAACTATCAAAATGATTCACCGCTGGTAAATCCAATTGATATTCAGAAAGCTACATAGGATCCCATAATCTCTAGCCCATTTGGTGACTTCTTTTGAGACCAGAATAGCACACTTGGGATGCTAAAAGTAGCCTTGTTGGTGACTTCATTATGTTTTAAGCTTTTCTATTAGGTTTTGCACATTATATATATACATATATATATACACACACGCTCTCAGTTCTCCAGCAGTTTACTTTCTCATATAAAATATATTTTATATTCTTACATTGCTAAATAATTTCACAGATGGAAATCCTAACAGGCCACTACACAGTTTCATAACTAAACACTTGTAAATGAACTATTACTGTGAATGCCACTTTCTGTTTGAGAACACAACTGCCAAACATTAAACAGAAACTGTCCATGAGGTCAATGATATATATACTTGCAAAAGCTAAACAAAAAACTCCATATCAACTATAAGACCCGTGAAACGCCTGCATATTGGATTAGGCAATTGGTTAACATATCTACTCCTTATTGTTTTTTCCAATGAAATGGTAAAAATAGCTACACAAAAACATCCCCGTTTCATCTTGAGAAATCAAGTGACTCAGATGCATAATGTTTGCAGATAACAAGAAGATGAATCACAGCTTTGGATTTAAGGAATACAAATGTTATGTTCGGAAAACTAATTTAGAAGTATCTAATCTGGATTTAACAAAATGCTGAAATTATCAATTGCATTGAACCTTTGTGTTAGCATTTTTTACCTCACTCTCTACAGGTAATAAACTTCGGACATCATTAACCTCAAAATGAGAGGCAATTGACTGGCCTCCAGCTGCTAGCCATGGAGTAATGGCCATTGAAATTCCCACCACAAGAAACAGCAAAGATGATAGCTGAGATGACATAATACCCTGCATTATAGCAAAAAGAATAGTATTATATGTACCACAATAACCAAAAAATTCTGTACTGAACTGTACAAGTTAAAATCAACAGTAAAGATCACGCTCAGTGCTTTGGAACAATTAAAATATTCAGTATTTCTCTCACACAAGATAATTGGCCAATGCACATGAGTTTTTCTTCAACCATCGAAGTTCTAACACCTACTAACCAGACTATCAAGTGATCGAAGATATTTCCTTTGATTGATAAATGAACCATGAGTGATTGAAGAATTTAATGAACTAATGTAAACTGTTCAATGTAAATATACAAATCTCACAGGGAAGATATTAGTTGAGGGATAACCTGATTAACAGCTTCCCCAAAGGCCACAAATGCAAATTCTCCACCCGGAGCAAGAAGAAGACCAGCTCTTATTGCAGGTATGATTGAAATACCAAAAACTTTACCAACTGCAACAACCAATATAGTCTTCCCACCGATCAAGAGTCCCAAGGTTCCCATTATGACAGGAAAGTTTGAAAGTAGAAGTTTCAGATCAATAGACATTCCAACCTGAAAATCCAAAAACTGGTTACCTATTTCTTACGTTCAGGAACCTTGTCAATCCATACACATAGTATCAATTTTTAAAATCCATCACAATGTCCAGGCCAACCAAGTAGTATTCATGACTCCTCATTGCTGTTTAATAATTGATATGATGATATCTTTTTGACAGTACAAAAAATCCATTCCCAAAAGACAGGCTATACAAATAAGTATCACCCTGGGTTATAGAAACTAAGATTCTGAACATACAGATAGATAATAACTGTTATAGAAATGCCACAGCAAAATGCGTACCGTCATAAAGAAAAGACCTAATAGAAGGCCACGATATGGAGCAATATCTGACTCAACCTGCAAGGAGAATTCAGTTTCTGCAAGAAGCAAACCAGCCAAAAATGCTCCCAGTGCCATGGAAAGTCCAGCCTGTTTTTAAGAGAGAGGAAACTAATTTACTACTACATCTCAATACAGGAATTACGAGTATAGTTATTCAACGGCATACCCTGGCTGTAAGGAGACTAGTCCCTAGAATGACAAGGAGTGTATTGGCAGAGAATATTTCTGCATTCTGATTTTCTGCAATTTGCTTATAGATCGGTCGTAGCAGCTGCAAATTACATATAAGAAAGATGAATTAAAAACAGGACATCAATATATAAAACAGAGGGGAAGAAGAAAAGGAAAAGGAAAGAAAACAGCAGATACTGTAATTGAAGTCCATATATTTCCATCATCAAAAATTAAAAAATGTAACATATCTGTAACTTTTGAACCCCAGTACGCTATACCTATCTGAACAGAAGTTTTAGCACAATTACCCAAGATAAAACTACTAACAAAATTAGTGAGAAAAGAGTATGACACAGCAAATAATAAGTTATTTCTGAATACCTGGAAATGAACTTTCAGCATTTAAGTGAGGGTAATAAGTTCATAACCCACAAGCATGTGTGTGCCAAACGTTAATCTTGTCAAGTATTGCTGACAAGTAGTACAATGATCAGAATAATATAAAAGCAATCAGCAGCTATACAATGATTCATGGGGATATATAATGAACCCTGAAGTCCCACACAGTACCATCTAGATATCATTTAGATTGTTTCCCCTAAATACTATATTACATAGCTCCTACAATTTCTTATTAGCATTATAACTGATAAGTGACAAATTCAAGAAACATATTGCTCTATACTGAGTAGAATCTTCTTGATTGTGAATGTGTTTTGAGTACAAAGACCTACCAGGCGTCCACCAGCAATAATGGCAGCTATTGCAACCACAGCCTTAACAGCAGCCAATCCAAGAGCTTCAGCAATGGCTTGAAAACCAACCTGTAGCGAAACAGATAGTATAATCCATTATGACAACATAAGCATCAGTATACTCACCAGTAGTTACAGGAAGTATAATCTTCAAAGGGCTTCTCATTTACAACCTTTTAGCCCTATCTTAAAAGTATAATCGCAAAGCATAGGAAAGATGAATAAGATGTTGAGTGCATAACAAATATGGGAGACGGTTACCCCTCCTTTGGATGAATTTGGTGAGATAAGAGGTATGAGTATAAGCAGAACTACTACAGCCAAATCCTGGAGAGCAAAAAGGAAAACAGTTAACTCAGTTATTAATTTGCAACAGCAAAGCAGTTATATGAAAGAGAAACTACAAGGAATGATAATCAGCACATCGTTATCAAGAAACCTAGCAGGACGACAATCAAATGCAAGTTAAAAAAAGTCACATAATCAACAATTCAGTTTAACTTTTCCTTATGTGATGCTTATCAAAATTGCAGGGGACGACAGAACATACTAGAAGGTGCACAGTGTAAACATATTTATATGCTCAACTGAAGCTATCGAACCATGCAGGTGTAGTTTCTAAGTTTCACATTTCCATACCCTTTCCTAGTCTGAATAGATTGATGCCAATATGTTGCAGAGAAATAACATGTGCGAGGATTTATATGTCAGTGGCATGAAGATGTTCAATCAAGTATGCTGCTAGCATAGAGAACCATGCTCTCTTGAACATGACTGCATTTCATGATGATAGCATCCCAAACTAAATTTTCTTCAAACTATGTACTAACCTGGAAAAGTAAGACAGAAAATGTAGCACGTCCATGGCGGGATGTGCTCTCATTTCGCTCCTGCAATACCTGCAAAATGATCTAATAATTATAAACTAATTCACTAGTTCACCAAGACTAGAGACCCCATACAAGATCCGATCTTTAAAACAATCGCTTTAGCCACAAGGAGAGTCTAATGCATTAGTGATTACTAGGGTTTCCAGTGCTTGCATGAAGCTTCTAGATTTTTATATAATATTGTCAGATCCCTTATTCCTTCTCTCAAATAGTTTGGAGGAATCACAGATTGAAAAGGTCATGATGTAGTCAAATCTGAAGCATAAGCAGCTCATAATCACTACCTGTAGGACAACAGCTGTGGAAGATAAAGCCAGGCCATTCCCAATAACAATTGCAGCAGGACCAGGTTGGCCACAAATATAATGAGCAACCAAGCCAACAGCAACTGCTGTCGCCAAAACCTGTATTTTTTTTACGGATATTAAAAATGGAGTAACAAACTTGAAATATTAATGGCATATAACAAGAATAAGCAAACATAAACGGCAACAATAATATCTAATGCTTTTCAGTAACCTGAGCAGAGCCTAATCCGAAAACATATTTCTTCATGGAACTCAGCCTTTCAACAGAAAGCTGAAAGTAAGATCAAAGCTTCAGTGTTAGCTTTTAAACATCATAATGGAGCTCAAGTTCAAAAGTAGAAAGCAAGAACTCAGAAGATAAACTCCACCTCAAGGCCAATATTAAACAGCAGGAAAACAACTCCAAATTCAGCAATTGCCTTTGTCCCATGTACATGACGAATGATAGAGAGACCATATGGCCCAATCAAGATGCCAGCAGCCAAGTACCCTAGAACAGGACTGCCTATAATTGTAGCAGACACAAGACAAACCATCAGTAAAGCAGTACAAAAATATTTGGAGAGATAGTACAGTGAAAGTAGATGCACATTGACATATGAGCAGATGATAGTTGCTGACAAAAGGACTTGGATACCAAGACCATAAAATTAAGCTTTCAAGGTTGTTGCATATTGATAGAACTCAAGAAAGCATATGAGAGTGTAAAGAAGGAAAATAATACCTAAGGCAGGTAAGGCCCACCAATAACTTATGGATTAAAGACGTTTTATGGAATATGATTCCAATTATATTGCACACTAAATGCTAAAAGGTAACATAGAGCAGATAAAAAAAAGACTATCAAATTAAAACAAATAGATTACCTCCAGGAAGTTTTTGGAATATGGGCACAAATATAACACTAGCAAGTAATAGCCACAACATGTCAAATAGAGAAGCTTCCTCTTCATTCATCTGAAATAAATTAGGAAAAGGATACAAAGTTGAATCGACACAGTAAGAGATTGGACCTCAATAAAAAATAAAAATAAAGAAAGAACTAAAGATGAAAAATATCCCAGCTTACCTCTTGATGAGGAAGCATTGAAATTAGTTTTTTCATTTTTTTAGGAAGTTTCCGTATTTGTCGAACAAGAGGCTTGGTACTTGAGGATACTTCTTCAAAACTAGCAGTCATGACATCTGACTGTTGCAGCAACTGAGAACTCCTGTCTGCTCGAATAGCATAAAAGCTGGCCCTGCAGTAAATTTCAGCCACTTGAGAATAAAGTAGGCAACCTTTAAACCAGAAGTAAGAATTAAACAACAGAAACAATAAAAAAAAAACAAAATATAATATAAAACCCCTTCTAGAGCATGATAATTTGATAATGAGTAGATATTTTCCTCAATATTTTGCAATATACTTAAATGAATTATAAAGAACCAAGAAGATGTATAAGAAACACCTCTTATTTCTACTTGGAGTTCCATACAAAATTAAGAAATAATAATAGATTGGAGCATAAGTAGAGCACAAACTCAATACATATGGCATAGACAAGATATATTTGGTAAAAGTGATTCGCAGACAGTATGTTACATAATGGAAGCAGTAACACATACCCTGCACCAAGGAGCACTAACCCAACAACCAGCTTAGGCAACTGGTTCTTCAAAGACTCCACAAGACCATGGAAAACTGAAGCTGTGGTAAATTCAGTCCCATTTTCAGCGAAAGAGAAGAAAGATGCAGGAAAGAACCGTGAAGACTTCTTCAATGATGACTTTGGAGAACTCTCCCTAGTTACATCCTTCTGCGCTTCCTGCCTTTTTGTTTGACTTTGAGCCACATTCTTTAACTTTTCTGATTCAACGTCGGCTTCTTTAGAAGCCTCCAAGCTTAGCTTTCCATTCTCATAATCACTCGAATCATCAGATTGATTCAAATCTTCAGAACTCTGGTAGTTCTTATCAGGTAGGCTATCTGGCAAAGGCTCAAGAAGCAAAGAATCTGCATTAACTGGTACAACTGTGTCTCCTTCAACAGAAACATCACCAGACGTTCCTTGAACCACTTTATCCTCAATCATTACATCCTCGGCATCCAAGATCTGTTCCCCACTGTCAATATAAACCATGGTGAGAGCTTTCTCTGCTTTCTGCAATGCAATCTCGGCATCACTCACTCGCTGTGCAGCCTCAAGTTCAAATGCAACAGCTTGTTCTGCTAAAAGCATTATATTGGCCACATCTTCCTCTGCTTTCAGCGCATCCATCTGTGCTTTTTCAGCCACTTCATTCAACTTATCCACTTCCTTCTGCAACTCCTCCCTTTTACTCTGCAAGCGCCTCATCTCTGTCTCGCAACTTGCTAAATTTGCCTGACAGTCCTTTATATCTTCCTGAGCAGCCAAAAGTGCTAATTCTTTTCCCTTAATGTCATTTTCACCATTAATCTCTCTCAAATCTTCTGCTAAATCATCCCCTTCCTTTGCAACCTCCGAAGATTCCACTGCTACTTGAAGCCTTGCCTCAGCCAAAGAAAGGGACATTGTTGCTTTTTGAACAGCTTCTTTGGCAATACTTTCTTCATTCACTATCTCTTGCAAGGTATCAAGGGTAGAATTAACATTACCCCACGCACTTGTTGCTTCATCTTTCAAGGCAATAGCAGCTTCAGATATTCTCTGAGCCTTCTCCTCAAACATGGTACTATTAAGCCGTGCAACTTCCAAATCTTTCAAAGCTTTCTGTAACAATTCTCGCAGTTCATCCACACTAGGCACCTCATCTTCTTGGTCATCCCCTTGTCCCTCACTAGAATCATTTGAATCAGCACTCGGAGCAGGCTCCATTGTCAAGCCCTCTTCGTTATTCTCAACAATCTCTACATTCCGACCATTTCCATTGATATACGCTAAAGAATCATTACTCTGACAGTGTGACCGGAAATCCCTGGAGACCTTAAACACACTGTCAAAACTACAAAACAAAGGCCTTCTCAAATTTGAACTCCCCAAATGACCATCAAAGTCTCCCATAGTAACCATGCTCTGATTCATAGCAACCATTCTCTTCATCTTCTTACTCGAGCGGGTCCTGGTAACAACCCTCAGAGGCCCGAAATTTTTGCCAGCAAAACCTCCATTTTTCAACATAACAAGCGAATCCAGAGTCCTATAACTCATGGCTTCAGTGCCATGAAAAAAACTTGGCTGCTTCAAACTAGAAGAAAAATCCATATCCCCGGCTCCTTCAAAACTGAAACGCACAAAGCACTATATTCACAAGAGGCCTACAAGTAGCAACAGACTCTCATGGACCTTTAGTCGAACACCTGGCGACACAAGAAAATTCCATTCACAAAATTAACGTAATTAATTGGAATTTCTACGGAACGAGCATAAATTCGTTCGCTTCTAATTTCTATACCAACAGCATCACTAAATGCGCCCAAATTCAAACAGACGCATACGAAAAAGTGATCAGGTTTCAATCTAAATCCAATTACAAATCCAAATCCAAATCCTCAAGAGTTCATAGCTCCTAAAATATCTATCAATACACACATTACCGTACACACATAGACACACAAAATATGAATGTATAGATGAAGGCAAATAGAGAGAGAAAGAGGACTGACCGATCGAGGAGAGCAACGATAGAGGTTGAGCTGCGAAAAAAATCAGAGGTTTAGGGCAGAAAGCGACAGAAGTGATGGGAAATCAGAGTGTGGTGTCACTCGCTTGTTCGTTACATAGAGCACGCAAACAATGATGACAATTCCTCTGTGTGCACCCTTCTTGCTCCTTTCTCTGTTTGGCAAGTGAGAAAATAACAGTCGTCTCCAGAAAATTAGTTTTATTGGCGGATTATTATTTGACGAAATTGGCCTTGGATACTTGAGATTTGATATTGTGCTGGGGATATTCCAATGCAAATGCTTGTTCTGAGACGCGGATGTGGCGAATGAATTGCACGCTCCGATATTAAGGAAATGAGGGTGTTGGTTAGGCGAGGCAGGTGGGGACGAATACGTCACACGTCTGCTGCCTGTTGTTGTGTGGATTTTGTGATTCTGTTATTTCATCCCTCGGGGGCGCGTGAGGTAAGCTTGATGTTGAGTGGGGATTTTTTATTTTTTATTTTTGCTATTTTCTATTTTCGGTATTAATTTCACAAAATTGGGTCCGAGGGCTTGCTGACCTTTGGGGAGCACCAAAAGTGAGTAGGGTTGTTTAGGACATGTGCTATTTATCTCTCTATTGTTTTTCAATAGGTTAAAAATTAAAATGGTGTTCATTTGACAACATAATCTAATTAGTTTATTACATGAAATTATTTATAATTTATATATAATTTAACTTTCAAAATTAGTGTCATAATTTTATTTTTTTTATTGCTTCAAAGAAAAAACTTTCAATAATAAAATTATGAAATTTTTTTGATGCAAAATTTATAAGAAGACTGAACTTGATGGAGTAATTCCTACGGTACCTTAGAGCTATACTTTTTTTTTTTAAATGGTAATAACAAATTCTATTGATTGTAGAAGGCAATGCCCAAGTTACAAAA
>JAYMTK010000200.1:0-27282 GCA_036897405.1 Pelargonium myrrhifolium | reverse complement strand
TAAAAATTGAGAAGGGGTGAAATTATTAAAAATTGTAACTCAATGGGTGAAATTATTAAAAATTGCAAGTCAAGGGGTGACGTGGATGCTGAGGTGGCACCGTCAACCGGTTATAGAAGGTAAAATGAGCTAAAATAAAACAAATTGAAAGTCAAGGGTTCGAAAAGCCTAAAATCAAAGTTAGAGGCTGACATTTGATTCTGAAAAAGTCAAGGGAGTGTGACCATAATTAACCCTTGATTTTTAATACTACTAAAAATGAAGTTTATGTACTTTCAAAAAAAAAAAAAAAAAAATGAAGTTTGTGGCATGATCCGGGTCAGTGAGAGTGAGTCAGGTTAGGGGAACCTGGTTTGGCACTATACCCGCCATAAACCCACCGACCCTAACAGATTTAGGCGCGATCCTCTTTCACTTCCTCGCTCGGGGTCGAGAAAATGCAGACCAGAAACAAGTCCAAATCGTCGTCCGGTACGCTGTCACTCAACACTTCTTTAAACCCTAACGAACCATTCCATGTCTTTGAGCGATAGAAGATTAGATTTTTCCGTTGAAGATCAAACTCTATTTTTACGAGCTTGCGATTTCTGAACTTTCATTTCACGTATTTTTTGTTAGGTTTTTGGGCAAAATGTACCGCTTGATTTTGATGTGTTTAAGAAGATGATAACCGATTACATTTGAGTTTTGCCCATTTGGATATTTTCATCTTAGGGAATTTAATTATGTAATGCAAATGGAGTCACTAATGGTTAAACTTTTTTGTTCATGACCTTGTGGTTTTTTCAATGCTGCACCAATATTTTGTTGTTGTTTTGTTTTAAAGAGTACTTTTGTAACTGAGCATCGACATCCAGTCTCTTGCACTTGCTTTTATTGGTTTGGAACATCTAATTTGTTATGTTATTAACTTATCGTATACATCACGAAGAAGTAAAATGCTGCTTTATAGCTTAAATTGGCTCTTGAAAAGGTAAGAAACTTTTAGGGTTGGTTCAAATAATATAGCTATGCTAATGGGTAATTCGAGTTGAGTTTATCAGTCTATTCGGTGGTTCGACTAAATAAACTGATACTTTTATTTAATTTATTTTCCACTTTTTCATGGCAAATGAATGAGCATAGGGGATGAAGAAAGTTGACCTTGAAGCTTGAACATGGTTGACAAATGTTGGTTCCATGAAGTGATGATGAACAACATTATATTTGAAATCAAAATAAGCTCATTGCATCTTATTCACCCTTCTACGCAATTTATTCATTTTTTTAATATGCATTGTATCACGTCTTTGGGAAGTGTCAATAAAACATCTATGCCATCAGTGTTAGATTAATATTAGTAATTAGATCCATATTTCCCCCTCATTAATGTATGATGTATCCTTTTGAGCAGGTACGGGCAGTGCAATGAAAGCTCTACCAAACACAGAAACTGGAGGTCAATCAGAATCATTTGATAATGGTTTTCTTTCTCCCATCAAAGCTTTTATTGATTCAAGTGTATCATGTCTTCTGGAAGTATCAATAAATCATCATATACTATATGTGTTTGATCAGAATTAGTTCTTAGTTTCAGGAACTCTGGCTGACAAATCACAAAAGGCTGTAGGCAAACTTCTGAGACGTGTTAATTCACGCAGCTCAACACGGACGAAGAAACCAGATAATTCTATTCGTAGAGAGGAATCTATTGGCATGGTTTGTCATGTCAACTTGTTTTTTTTCTTTTTCATTTGGGTATAAGCAGTAGAATTTCCAATAAGTGCTTGGGAAACCTAATGTTCATCATTTGTACTTCTATATGATACTTTCCTTTTGAGTTTCATAAATATTATAGCTTGCATTCTTTCTATTTCATTTTAGTCAGAGAGTGGGCAAAATCGAAATGACAAAGAATTTGCAGAGACAAAGATCACCTTGAATTCTTCAGTTCCTGAAGTTTGTAAAAGCAGTGCAGAAGGAGGCATTGCAAATGAAGAGAAAGTTGACCCCAAAAGTTTTCATAAGGATGAGGATGAGACGGATGATTCAGATTGGGAAGATGGTTCAATTCCCATTTCAAATTGCACTGATACAAGTGGTCATGTAGCTGGGTTGACTATAGAACTTGGCAACTTTTCAGATTCTGCTGGACAGAAGCCTATTCGCCGAGCTTCTGCCGAAGATAAGGTGAATCATTTGATTGTTGTCATGATTTTGCCAGATATGATCTTTTTCCTCTTGCGTAAACAAAATTTAATTGCTTCTTCCTTTGGTTTCTTCAGGAATTGGCTCAGCTAGTGCATAAGGTTCATTTGCTTTGTTTACTTGGACGTGGAAGGTTAATTGACAGCGCTTGTGATGATCCTCTTATTCAGGTTCCTTGTTTATACATAATATTTTATCTTTTAATGCTCTCTGTGCAATTTTTTCTTCTTGAGAGTGGGTTTCACTATTGCAACCTTATCAGTGTAGTCTAGAGGTGACGACTCCCTAGTTTTGCCTTTTTTTTTTTGGCTGGGTATAGCATCATCTGTTAGTTTGAAATGCCAACATGCGCTGCGTATCCTAGTTTGCAGAGATATCCACATAAGAATACAATAAAGTAAAAATCAGAGGTTAAAGCCCACCACATAGCACAAAAAGACCTACCCTGACTTTCAGAGTTGTGGATGAAGAGACTGGAGTGTTATGGACAGCTGAGCATACATCGTGCCATAAACTGGATGTTCTATTGATGCCATACCATTTTTTTTTTGTCATTGGACTTCTTACAGCCTACTCATTTCCTACTTGTGCACACAGGAAGCTAGGGAAAGACCCTAAGCAATGAAATATGGATTACCTAGAAGGAATGTATATTATTTGTTTTATAGTATTCTATTAGCTTCTCTGTGTTTCTTGAAAATGAAGGAGGTCTAAGAATTTAAGTTCCTTTTGAGTTGTTTGATACCAGTAGCGCTTTTAGGAGAATGACCAAACCAATTAGCTTCTCCAGGCACAGTGCTTTTTACCTGGCCTCGTTTTCCTTGTATGATTATATTGGTTCAAAAAATTTATTAGAAAATATTATGATCATGACAGGCTTCTTTACTCTCTCTTCTACCAAAACACTTTCTGGAGTTATCAGGGGTAACAAAACTTACTGCAAGTTCTCTGACTCCTCTTGTCAGTTGGGTATGCTCTTTCATTATTTATTTTTTTCTTTCAATTCTGGACCAAGTTCTACCTGGGCTGCTATACCACATTCTATGTTGTTGATGCTCGTATCTAAAACTTGCAGTTTCATAGCAATTTTCGTGTTAGAGGTCCTACTTGTGCTGAGAGATCATTTCATTCAGCTTTGGCCTGTGCACTTGAAGCACATGAGGGGACTCCAGAAGAGGTAGTTTCTTCTTATTTTAATGTTGCAATCTTCCTGTATAGTGCTGCATGCAGGTGCATTCAATGCTAGAAGTCACCTGAGTTCAATAATTTCTAATTAACTTAAATATGATAGCTGATCAAAAAAAAAAAACTTAAATATGATAGAGCTGATACTTCTGCTGTGCTGGAGTCACTGGTCAACAAGTTGCCTATATTCCAATTGGACTTAGATACTCAATATTGACTTTTTGATACTCCCTCTATTCCACAATATTGACTTTTTGAAAAATCTAGAATGGGCAATGTCCTTCCCAGTCAAACCCATAACTAATTTAAAGTTGTTGTGGCCTCTTGGATATCTTAAATCTTAAGTATTACTTATTTAATTTTTATTTTACTGGAAATCTGTAAATCTTCAATTAGGTTCTAAGATGACATTTGAAGTATGTTTTTCCAGTTGTTGATGTCAATTAGATATATGTATTTACCACCAAGGTTCAAAGTTTTGGTAGATTAACTATCTGGTTGTTGGTTCCAATCCTCATAACTACAGTGGCAATTGTCTATAAATAAAGGTTTATGTATTTGTCTGGAAAATTTCTTCACGATTGAATTTGAATGCATTGCTCAAGTTTTGCTTGATTATCTTTCATGTACATGTCTGCTGTGTTTGATGATTGATTTGTGATTTTCACTCAATAGGATTTGAGAATATTTTCAGCATTCAATTTGACGAGAATAAAGCTGCAATATTAAGTCTGTTGGTAGATGCATGGAACCAAATAAATATAAGAGGTACTATTTGAGGAAACATTACATGGTCACATTTTCTTTCAGGTTGCTGCATTGTCTGTTGCCCTATTCAGAGCTTTGAAACTTACAACCCGGTATGGTCTTGTGACAATGCTCTTCTTATAATACTCTATTTATGTCCACAAGGAAATCTCAATTATTTTATTTATGTTCTACTGTTTTTAGTATCTAAAGGTTTATCATATCTTTCTTGTCGAGCTTAATATGTGAGGATTAAATCTCGAGGCACAAGCCATATAACTCCATTCCAAATTAAAATTGGCCATATCAGAGATATTCCATGATATTTCTAAACTCATCATTGGGATTTGTATTCGTTCGTTTGAATGTTTTTATCTGTTATGCTTGAGATAGTAAATGTATAGTTTCAAGGTACACCCATAAGTTAAAATAGGAGCAGTTGGATATGAATATGTTCAGTTCAAAATATTATTTTTGTGGCCAAACCTTTTCACTTAAATCACATTAAAATTTACTCTCTCTACCCTTTTACTGATTGACCCCTTGAGATAATTTTATGCTCTTTGCCTTCTATTACTGACTATGAAACACTGTGATTTGTTTTTCCCTTTTGTTCTGAAATTTTAAATTTGTTTCCAGGTTTGTCTGCATTCTCGATGCTGTTTCTTTAAAGCCAGGTGCTGACAACTCCAAGTCCTCAAGACAAGATGCAAGCAGGCCAGGAAAGGGGATATTTAATACTTCAACACTAATGGTGCCAGGAGAAAAGCAAGTTTCTTTGTCTCCTGTTAAATCATTTTCATGTAAAGAGAAAGAGTTTGTCTCTGAAACTTCTTTTAAGGATTCATGCAAAAGTAAGAGTAGCTTTTTAACATATGATAGTATGTAGTTTAACGTATCTCCTATTGCTAAATGAGTTGAGTGATAAAATGGCAGGTTTGTTAGCTAGCAAGGCACAGCATGATGTCAAAGAAGCATGCCTTGACATGAAATCTCAGGGATCAAAGAGGAAAGGGGATCTCGAGTTTGAGATGCAGCTGGAAATGGCTCTTTCAGCAACAGCAGCTGCAACTCAGGATGCAAAGGACTTGAATAGTAATTCATCAAATATTGGTTCTTCATTGAAAAGAGTGAAGAGGATATCAAGTGAGGATTCACCAACTTCTTCCCAAGGAATCTCTACTGCTATTGGGTCAAAGAAAGTAGGATCTCCTCTGTACTGGGCAGAAGTACACTGCAACGGTGAGAACTTGACTGGAAAGTGGGTGCACGTTGATGTTGTGAATGCAATTATTGACGGAGAAGAAAAGGTAGAAGCTGCTGCTGCTGCATGTAAGACACCTTTGAGATATGTAGTTGCTTTTGCAGGTCAAGGGGCTAAAGATGTGAGCCGCAGGTTATGCATCCTCCTTGATTTCATTTTCATTCGTTCATCAAGTTTGCATTTTGAATGTGCTGCATTGAAATTGAAGCTTAATATTGATTTATTCTTCTCCAAAAGAATGTCAGCTTCCAGACATAGAGCTCATATTTTATTCTTGTTTGCATCTTTTCTTTGTGACAATGGATGAACATGTCACTCCTTTGCCTCTACCAGATTATTGTTTTTTTTTTTACAATTTTTTTTTGTAAGTGCTCATCTACAACTAAATGATTCATTATTCCTCTCATATCAATTTGGTTTAGGGCCAAATACAAGAAACTTCATTTATTTTTCCTTTTACACATGGCCAAGCAGATGTGACTTAATTTACTTCAGACTTTAAAAAGAGGAAATGAAGATCTATTTACAATTGATAAATGTAGATTTGATGGTGTGGCTTTTTAGCATTATTTAGTGAAACACCAAATGTTATAGATAATTCCTATTGTGGCTGGGTGGTGACCCCAGATTTAAAGAAAGAGATATATAGTGAACTGTTTCCTGTTGGCTCTGTCATGTATGATTTGAGCAATGTTCTTCAGATGCCACTAGTTGTTTAACTTTGGAGCCTCCTTTAGCTAGGCACCTGGTGTGATTTGAGCAACAACACATTGTTAATGATTGCTATCCTTATTTTTTTTAAGTAATTGCAACCATTGTTATGGGATTAGAACCAATCGTGCAAACTTGAATTCTTGAGTCTTAGAATTAAACTATGCTTGTTTTTCAACTTCATGCATATTCACGGGCCAATGTATCTAAAACTTTAGGCTTTGTTGAGCTAAACTGAATTTATCTTTTATATTCAAGAACATGATTGGGTTTTCATGATGACAAAATTTTATGCAACAAGGACTCCATGCAGTCAGTTGACATTGTAATTCTATGAGACGTGAATATCTTTTTTGTTCATCCTTGAAGATTGTGTTACTGATATAATGTATTGGGAATTAACAGTTTTTGAATGATTAAACTTTTGTTCATCTCATTATGCCGGGCTCTTATTTTGTACTTTCATATCATTCAGATACTGTACAAAATGGTACAAGATAGAAAAGAAACGAGTTGATTCAAATTGGTGGAATGCAGTCTTGGCACCATTGACTGAGTTGGAGTCTGGAGCCACTGGGGGTAGGATCTATATGGACAAGCCCCACATAGAAGCCTCAAGTGAAAATGTAAAAGTAAAAGCATCTGGAATATCAGAACCCTGTACTCAGGATGATCTTCTCAACCAGGCCAACTCCCTTAAGAAGTCAAATGTTGGGAAGAATAATGATGCAGAATCTTCCATGAGAAATTCTTTTGTTGCTACCAGGAACTCTCTTGAGGATATGGAGTTGGAAACAAGGGCATTAACTGAGCCCCTTCCAACTAATCAGCAGGTATAATGAATTGATATGGTTAAATTAACAAAAACATTTTTATACCATTCGTTACCATACTTGTCCTCCTACTTGCAGGCCTATAGAACTCATCGACTTTATGCCATTGAAAAATGGCTCACTCAACGACAAATCCTTCATCCAAAAGGTCCAATTGTGGGATATTGTTCTGGTCATCCGGTTTATCCTCGGACTTGTGTGCAAACACTCAATACAAAATTAAGATGGCTGCGTGAGGGGCTTCAAGTTAAAGCCAATGAGCTTCCTGCAAAGGTCAAGTCTGATTAATGTGATTCCATAATTATATCTGCCCTATTCTGTTACAACATTGTGATCTTTGTTGTATAATTAGTCTACTGAAATTGTTTTCTTTCTTCAGGTGTTGAAGCATAATGGAAAGATAAGAAAAACACAAGTTTCTGAAGCTGATGCCGGTGATGATTCTGAAGGAAATACTGAACTTTATGGGAGGTGGCAATTGGAACCATTGTGTCTGCCTCATGCAGTTAACGGGATGGTGCCAAAGGTGCATCTCTAGTATTTCTTGTGGATGTGATTCCTATAGATAAATTCTACAGTGTTGTCTTGTATGATGGTCTTGATAATTTTTCTACATCCTGCGTACATTATTGGTATTCTCGGGTGGCTTGCTAACATGAATATATACTAATGTCACATTCATATCTCCTGGTTGCTCATCTGTTCAGTATGGTATATCACTGAGACACTGACCACTTGAAGCTGTATTTGACTTATAGAATGAGCGTGGTCAAGTGGATGTGTGGTCTGAGAAGTGTCTTCCACCAGGGACTGTGCACTTGAGGTTGCCGAGGATATTTTCTGTTGCAAAGAGGCTGGAAATTGATTACGCACCTGCCATGGTTGGGTTTGAATTCAGAAATGGCCGTGCGAATCCTGTTTTTGATGGTATTGTGGTGTGTACTGAGTTCAAGGATGTGATATTAGAGGTAATTGTATTTAACTCTTTAAATGAATTTGGTTATTATTATTAGTAGTAGTAGTAGTCAAAGTTGGTTTTGATTTTAATAGATTTCTTGTGGAATATTATTTTTTTGTTACTAGTATCAACTCACTCCAGCCTATTCTTTTGAATCCATTTTTTTTTATTACACTAGGCATATGCAGAGGAGGAATATAGAAGAGAGGCCGAAGAAAAGAGAAGGAATGAAGCTCAAGCTATTTCTAGGTGGTATCAGCTTCTTGCCTCTATAATAACTAGGCAGAGGTTGAATGACCGTTATGGGGTAGATGACTCATCGTCACAAATATCCGAGGCCTCCCAGAAATTGAACAATAGTTCCGAACAGATATCTGGTGCCACCAAAGAAATGAAGAATAAAAATTCCAAGGTGGAGCACGGTGGTGACCAGAAACACAAGGAAGCTCTTGGGTGTCAGCAAATAGACGAACACGGTGTTCATTTGGGTGCTCCCTCTATGACTCATATAGAAGAAGATCACAAGCATGTATTTTTGGCGGAGGATCAGAGTTTTGATGAGGAGAGCATGGTGCTGACAAGAAGATGCCGCTGCGGATTCTCAGTGGAAGTTGAGGAATTGTAGTGCTACTCTGTAGTTTGACATTCTGCTTATAATCTATAAGTTGATACAGTAGGTTGATTCTTTAGAAAAAAGAGCTCTTGATAGTAGTAACATCAACAATGACTTTATATATCTACTTGCTCCAGATTTAGCTGCTTACCAGGTCAGGCATGAATACCTTTAGCTTACCATATAATTATATACTTGGATGTACACTAGAAAGGGGCCCAAGTGGTTGTTGAGAACTTGAAATGTCTGTTACTTGTTTATAAATCCATATTTTGTGAATTAGAGTTGAAACAAATTTCCAGAATGGCTGTGATTCTCTTATTTTATATGGCTTCATTTATGCTGTCAATGATGCATTGTTATGTTCATTTAACAGTTAGGTTGCGTTTGTATTGCAATTTTGATGGAAATGGGAATAAGAATAAGAATCATTCTCATGCAATGGTGTTTGCATCAATCAAAGAATGAGAATGAAATAAATTTCATTTCATTTGCGATTATTATTATTTTTTGAAAATATGTTTTTACCGGTGTTTTTTTTATTATAAAAACTCAAACAATAATTTAAAACAATTTTAAAAGTTGTCCGATATGTCGAGAAGGCGCACTGAATTTTTGAGAAACTTTTGAATTAATTTCGGGATCAAATTAACCAAGATTGCTCGTGAGTGTGCATTATTTTATGAAATAGAGTTCGTCACTGTATTTATCTTGATGAGAATGAGAATCGGAATGAGGTCGAGTTTTTCTAATACAAACACCATCAATGGGGGAATCTCCCATTCTCACCTAATCCAAACGGTACCTTAATGCTTCCCTTGCAAAGGAGATGAGATGCCATGACATTTGCAAGACATAATAATCCAGCCAAGTGCCCATAGGATTAATCAATGCAGTACTTGGATGAATCCTAAAACAAAAAGTCCATCACAAAAGTTGTGTAAAACAAGCCCTCATATGCCACAAGCAGTTGCTAATACAATGAACTGTTGTGCTTCCCATATCATCAGTCTGTACAATGAATAGATATTTGGTACTAGATTTCAAGATCTCTAGCCCCACATGACAGTAACTTACTAGCAGAAGCACAACCACAAACAAGTAAGAGCAAAGGTGGGCCAACCAATGGAATTTGAGGGGAAGCCATGAAAGTGAAACCAAATAGCTCAGTCCAGCTGCTGAGGAAAATATAGGTAATTCTCTCAAACCCTAAAATGTGAACCTGTCTAATATCTAGTCCAGCCAACACAACTGATCACTACTAATAACCTACTCTAGCTTCAAAATCAAGAGCAACAGAGTATTAAAAATGCAAGCAAAAACAAGGTGTGGAAACATGGCAAGAAAGTCAACCTCAAAATATGGTCACAATCAGTTGCAATAAACAACACACCCACCACCAACAAAGACCTAAAACACCAAATACAAAAACTATCTTACATGCAAATTACACAAAACACCTTCACAATCAAATCCTACAAAAACACACAAGAAACCCAAATTGGACAACTAACTAACAATGCCACTGAAGACAATCTAATGTTCTTCTCCACTCACTTCAGTCAGTGGTTCTGAGGCCTTGACCTTTGGTGGCCTCCCTCTCCCCCTAGGCCTCCCAGATGTGACTGATGAGGTTGTTGTAGTAGCAGCCATTGTTGTTGGTCCGCCCAATCCTCCGGAGGGGCGAGCCATCTTCCTGGGACGGCCCCTCGGCCTTCCACTACCGGGGGGCAACTTAGCCTTGGGGGGCTTCGGAGGTGCATCCGGGTCCTTGGGCGGGCGCCCACGGCCCCGCCGAGGAGGGGCATTCGGGTCAGCTATGGTGTAATTGTTTTTCCAGAAAACGATTTCTCCGGCGTCCTTCATCTTGTTGAGGTGCAGCGAGAGAAGAGCAGAGTGGCCCGGTGGCAAGTCTCCGTATTTGGATTCAATGTATTTGGATATGGAAGATTTGTTGGATCCATTCTTGTCGTTCAATGCCTCTATGGCTTGTATTATCATCTACACAACACAACAACAAATAAAAATAAAAAGTGAATAGTACTTTCTGTTGGGGCGACACATATTGGATCGGGAAGCTAAATTTGATGCCAGAATTGTGAAATGAGGGCTACAACAAAATGGGCATCTCTCAAATTCTTCAAAACTCCAAATAAAAATTCAAACTTTAACGAAAAAAATGTTCATTTCTGTTGGTAAATTTACGATCAGTGAAGCTGACCCTGATACCAGCATTGTGAAATGAAGCTTAAACGAACTGGGTATCTCCAGATTCCTGATAGATCCAACAAATAAACATCAAGGTAAAAAAACTATTTATATTTAGAATCAGTGAAGCTCCATCTGGAACCAAAAATGAGAAATGAGGGTTAATAAAAAGGCAACTCAAAGATTCATTCCAGAACCAATTAATCAGCAAAAAGATGCAAAATTTAAACAATTTAGAGCTCAATCATGACGATGAAAATGGAAAATAGGAAGAGGGAGAGAGATGATGATGATGATGATGTACCTGAGGGTAAGGAGGGAGTGACGAAGGCTTGCGGATCGGTTCAGTAGCCATTAAAGTGAGGTTGGTTGGTTGGTTGTGATGAGAGGCTTCAAGAAAGTGTCTTCTTCTCTGAGTGAGTCCCCACCAAGCAGCAGCAGCTGCAGCTACAGCTATTACAACATCAACCTCTCAATTCTGCAAGAGAACTGTAGAGATATGGCCTATGTTGAAATATGCATTCAAGATTTTGATCTTAGGGCAAACAATGATACTCACAAGTGGACGGCTGGGACTGCTCACCGGACTACAATCCAATGGCCACCAACGGAAGGGTGGCCAGGGGCTTAATTGGTAAATAAAAATCTCATCTTTTTTCTTTTGTAATTTCATTCAGGACCTTATCTTTCCTGGTTTTGTATTTGGGATAGGGTTTGATTAAAAGGTATCAATTTGGTCCCCCACCCCACCAGCATTGACAATGGTTGGAAATTGAAATTCATCAAAATCCTATCTTTAACCTCCACGTGCGCGTATTTGTGGTCGGGACCCACTAAACTGTTCGGCGTTCTCTAAAACTCTAAGGCTCGAAACTGAAATTTCGAGAAAACAAGTGGAATCAATTATTTGTTCTACTTAGAGTTCTTAAATATTGTTGGTTATATTTTCTTTCAAAACGGTGAGTTGGTGCTTGTTCCACTACGTTTGTTCAAGGCTTAACTTGAAATCTCAACCAAATGTTCAACGGTTATATATAATTTGATTCCACATTCACAAACTACTTTTCACTCGGTTCTTTTTTTCACCCCCATAAGAAACAACAATAATTTTATTGACAAGCTTTCTCTGCCACAACATATATGGTAATGTTTAGTTGTGGAGGACTAAACCGTCTGATCTGAACTTCACTTGCAAATTTCATCAGTCAGACAAAAAATATGTAATGAAGAAATAAAATGCGAATCCAGTGTCTGTTGTTCAATATCAGAAGCATTCTGCATCATGAACTTATAGGTAAACAAAACAGAAGAAACTAGTTAATCTCCAACGCATACAAATATAGACACAACAGATTCATGAATTTCAAGATATTTGTTTGGTGCATGACACTGAAACCCTTGTAATGACTTAGTGATACATAAACTAAAAGAAGAGTTCTCAATAACCTAATCTACACATGCACTCCTCTCTCATCTTTCACCTTCCCATTGAAAGGTGGAAATGATGCAAAATCTTGGGCTTGACATCATTTTTGTTGCAAGTCCAACAGAAAATTTAGAAGTCACACCAACCAGTTTAAAAAAAAAAACATGCCAGGAATTCTACCCTCTCCATCAAGAGATTTTTCCTGTCATTTCGCAGAAAACATAGAATTCAACGAGCTCTTTTGTCCAAAGTGATATATGGATAAAATAACCGAATGGAACCATGCCTGCAGGGCCATCTCAATCATCTTAGAGATATCTGCAATTGTCAAGCAAATAAATCATAAGAGTATCGTAGGAGCAAATCTTGATATACAATGTCATCCACATTAAATCAGTTAGAAGGAATGCATATTGCAGAAATATTAAAATTACCTCTTATTCATGAGTCGTGTGGAACTTCACCTTGTTGGTCGTCATTCATGTTCCTCAAGTGCAGATCCACAGTTCTCAAGTCGCGAAGATGTTGCAAGATTTCTTGAAGAAGATCCACCCCTTTGTCTCCCTTCTTTATGGAGCTCATACAATGCTGTAAAAACTCCCCATCTGTTTCAAGGGCTTGTATCCTCTCATAAACTTGATCCACCTCCTCTTCGATGGCTACTTTCTTCCCTTTCATTTCAAATTTGAAATCCAATGAGTTTACCATTTCAAGAGCTTCAGATTGCACTTGTTCTTCAGACATTGAACCATCTAGTATTTCGTTATCAGCTGCATCCAAAAGAGGAAGGAGACTTTTCACCATGGAACCCATTGATTTTCTCTCATGATAATTCTTTTCCTCAAAATCCTCAGAAGGCTCAATTGGCATCCCATTTACTTCTGGACTGCTTTCTTGAAACTCTTGGATGTTAGCTAAATTCTCAATTGATTTCAAATCTTCAAAAAACTGTTCATCGCCCACGGTGAGTAGCTTTTCCTCCAATGTCTTGAGCTGTTCCAGTATGAACTGCCTCTCTTCCTCAAATTCTGTCAATGAAACATCAAGGTTTCCTATGTGCTTCACACAATCAAGTGTCATTTCCTCCAAATTGATAACTGCACTAGCCGTCGGACTGTTGTCGTTTATGCTTTTTAGGTGATCATAGAAACTATCATCATCGTCTCTTGCCTCACGATCAAGATCAATGGAATGTTCATCACATTCCTGAACCAGATCGTCATTAGAAGAAGAGCTACTACTTCTCATGCTTCTATTTCTAGTTCTTGCCATCATTAACTTCTCTCTTGCCTCATAATCCAATACCTTCTTACGATATATCTCCAATTCATTCTCTAGTTCTTGCTTTTCCTTTTCTCTCTTGTTCATTAACTCATTCAAAAGTTGCAAGGCTTCTTGATCATACTCAGATTGTTCTTCCATCATCCTCTGGTATTGCAATGCTTCCATCTGCATCGCCGCCTTCTCTTCTTGAAGTCTAGTTATCATAGCCATTGTCTGGTTGGCAGCTATTGCAGAGGCACTCCTCTCTTCCTCAAGCTCAGCATATATTGCACTTAGAGTTTTTCGCTCCGCTTTTAGTGCTGTTTTCATCTTCTCAATGCTCAAACTTGGATCCCCATATTCCATCTCACTTATCACACTTCCATCCAGAGACTCTTCGTTCCCTGAAAACACTGGTGACTTCTTCTGCAGGTAATGGAGACCTTCAACTGAGGTTGGTGTTTCAGGAAACTTTTCTTCCTCTACTTCATTGGAATCAATACCTTCTTGGCTCTTCTCAGATAAAGTGGTAATTTCTGGCATCCCAGTTTCCACTGTATGCTTTTGGCCTGGCAAAACCAAACATGCATCAGCATTATATCTTGTTTTCCTCAAATATGTATTAAATACTTGATATGCATATAACACTTACAAAATGCATTTGCATCGATAAATGCTTCGTGGGAATCAAAATGCACAGCACAGTTTTCAGTGTCGTTCATGGAAGATGGTTCTTCTTGTGGTTGTGAGCTTGTCAAAGAAGGAGCTGGTTCTTCAGATGGTAGCTTTTTCTCTTCATGATCATTCACTTCATCACTTGCAAATTTTACAGATTTGGTATGATCATCCGGGATATTGAGGTCATCTATTTCTATTGAGCACAAAATGAGTACAAGGGAACATTTTTGGAAGAAAAGAAACAGAAATAGTTCAGGGTTTCATGTTAAAAAGAGTAGTAGTACCTGGTGGATCACTTGGTTCTTTAGTGGGTTTTGCTTTGACATCAACACCACCAATTGATAGAACTTGAGCTGCCTCTCTGGAGACATCACTTTCTTCTTCAATTTCTGGCTCAACATCACAAGTTTCATATTGGCACCCATGATCTCTAAGATCTTCCTTCTCTGAGGTGCATGATCTTTGGCTTGCAGTAGTTGAAGAATCAATCAATTCCACAGGGAATAAGCGATTGGAGTCACAACTGATGTAGTTTTGATCAGAATGCAGATGGATGATTTCAAATGAATAGTCTTCTCTAAAGCTGCATTGCAAGATACTAACAGAAGAATGGTGGGAAAATTTTGAACCACTGCATTGTTTTTCTGAAATCTCAAGAACACTTGCCTTTTCATCTTCATTTGCTTCCTTGTCATCGCTCTGCGAAGACCTCGAACAATCTTCTGCTCCTTCTCTGAAGCTAAAGCTCTCAACATCAGAAAGTATCTGATCATGTTCAACTGCCACTACCCTTTCATGATCATCTTCTTCTCCAATCTCACAGCCATCTTTTCTTGGTTCCTCACACTCATCCTCATTGTTCTCACCATCGATAGCCTCCATAATCATCATAGTTCCTTTCTTGTCATAGCTTAAACCAGCCCAAGAAAAGGGCTTTAACAACAAACAAGGAGGGTATGTTGTTGTGGTTCTGTTCAAGGTCTCATTGCAGCAAGAGCATCTTGAAATGTTGTCACCATTGTCAAGATTGTCCTGGCTGATCCAAGAAAAGAAACCTATCGTTGGCGCCAGCCCAGCGGATGATCTGTGGGTGTGATGTGGCTGAGAAGCCAAGCAATTCTCACACATATTGTGAAGTTGTGCCAGTCTTTGGTGGGTGGAGCAGTAAGTCAATCTGGAAATCTCAGTGGCATGAGTCTCACAAACAAGGTCTCTGTAGCTGGCATGTTTGTCCTCCAAGATGTGATCAACTCTGGAGCACCACAAGCAGGGTGGCTTGAGGCCAAAGTAAGAGGCAAACTTGGAAATGAAGTAAGAGAAGAGAGAGTTGAGGAGGAGGAGAATGATGAGAGTCCATTCAAGAAGTGCATAGACTAGAATTGCTGTGATTTTGTGGGTGTTTCTGTGCAACATGGTTGCAAACTTGTTTGCAGCCATGTCTGTTTATTTGTTTCTTGCAAACTTGTTGTTCACAAGTATCAGTCTATGAAGATTTGACAGAGAAAGAGGTAGTGAGTGAGTGAGTTGCTGCAAATAATTGTTGTCCAGAGAAAGAGATGATGAGTTTGGTGAAGAGAGCACGCGCAGGTGATGATGGCCCACTGGCACTTGCAATGGCGCGGTTAGACAGAGAGAGAGAGGCTCTCAAGTCTTTTGAAATTGCTAAATAAAGAAACAAAGTTAATAATTCTGACCCACATCACATGCTTTGCTTTCTCTGTAATCAATTCTTGTATTTGATTAAATTTAGTTACTTGCAAAAGTTTTGAGTCTAAAGAAAAAGACACAGGAAAAGAAGGAAAAACAAGCTTTGAAGAGCTTTAAAAGTAATTGAATTTGGTTGGATGAGTTGGGGATTCATGGTTTACAGTCACAACATTGGGATTACTTAGGTGGGTAGATGGTAAATTTCTGACAGAAAACTTGGGATCCTAATAATTAATAAAGTGAAAGGCAAGGAATGATGAAACACAGGTGTCAAAAGGTGACAAGCATCATGGAAGAAGAAGAAGAAGAAAAGTAAAGTAATGAAGGAGTGGATCAAATTAGGGAAGCAGAGAGCCTGGTCTCAATTAAAGTTGTAGATGATATTTTATTGTTGGTGGGATCAAATGAAGGTCTCTCTGCTTTGCCTTTATTTGTGTTTCACCTTTCTTTGGCTTTTCAAAAAGTTCATTCCTGGATTTGAGAGAATCAGTTTCCCTTTAGAGAAAGAGGGGTAGTCTACACATTACAATAAATTTGCTGTCTTATGGTCCTGAAATCAACAATTATGTGAAAATAACTTAAATAAGTATGCTCTTCAAATTATCAAACTCTACAAACTAAGTCCAAATTCAAGTTTTGAAAGAAGTCTTTGCCTGATTTCAAAGATCTTTCAGTATGGTTGATAACAAACAGACCATTTTGTGGTCACAATTAAACATTGCATTTGCTTTGTTTTTTTTTTTTTCTTGATACAAACAGGTGCCGAAATTCTGTCTTGCAACGGCACGGTACCCTTATATTTACAAGGAGGGACCGTTGTTCAGGAGTGAGATTTCGTCTCTCTCCCTAACCTAGGGCTTTAAGCACCTGACTGCACCAGAAGTGATCTCTTACACCCCCACCACAAAGGGTGCGTGCAATGAAGATCGATCCTAAGACCTCCCCCACTTACGCAGTTGGATTTGCTTTGTGATCATCTGCAACCAAACTCTGCAAGCTCAGCTGAACCTATATATCGATGACAGGACCACTTCTAAACTAAATTTGCAGCGTATATTTAAAATCTTGGAGATCCGCATTAAACACACAAACATTAAACACAATAGGGAAGGAAGCTTTCACAAATATCATCTCTAAAAGAACATGCCTACACAGTAATTCAATGCAGTAAGGTTTAACCTCAAAGCATGCCATGTGCACAAATTTAGTTTCATATTAACATATCAGCTATGATAGAGAACAGGAAAAAGAAATGCTGGCATCAATCTCAGTTGATATGTGGTCCCATGTAATCAGACATAATTCAGGATTTTAAGCCTTGAAACAATCAAGAACCCAGCCTCTTGGGGGTGGGTGGTGGGCCAAGTTTGTTGGTAATAAAATGTAACGAGGAAACAGATCGAACACTGTAGCATGATTCATTTGTAATAATAAAATTAATGACGAAAACTATATTAGAACATCTTTCCGTTTACATCAGTACTCGTCACTTCATGTGCCTTGGAGCAAGGGTACTACAATTGTTGCCTTGTGACCTTGAGGTCATGGGTTCGAGTCGAGGAAACAAACTTCCCGCAAGGCACTGCATACTCAAATAACCCCTCCAAATTGCACAATGGCAGGAGCCTTGGCAGTTCCTCACTTGTAGTGATCAGCGAATTTTATTCTACACCTAATGAGATCTTCATTTTTTGTGTGCCAAGTATCTTGATAATATCTACAGTATAATTGTTTTGAACACTTCAGTTTGTACCTGCATCATCAGTGTGATCTTGGCCATCCAAATCTTCCATGGGCTTTAAATCCGTTGTAAATCTCCAGCTATCTCCTTCTTCAATTTCCCATTGTTTTTTCAGTTCATATATGGCATTGGATGCAGCAGCAGCTATTGCTGGGTTGCTATCTTCTGCAAGTCTCTGCAATGAGAACCAAAACCATTACTTGCTGGCATTAAACATATAATACTTTTTGTTAATTTTAACGTACGTTTGAACTAAGAAAGAAAAAGGTACCTGCAATGCTCCCATGCCTGCATTACCAAGAGTCCACATGGATGGGGCTGCTGCCAATGCATTGGCTAATGCTTTTCTATACAACAAACCCAGTAACAGAGTAAATATTGATAAAAGAAAATATACTTATTTGGAAATATAAAAGTTACTACTGAAAAATAAAGGCTTCCATGTGAGCATCTTATTCTCTTGTATACTCAGTTAGCCTATAATACCAGTCTATAATCTATCTACCTGTGCATTATTCTAGAGTAAATACTATCATTGACCCATCAACATCCAAAGAACATGGAGGGTTTAAAGGTAACAGCTTGTCTATGTCAACATAAATGCCCAACTAAATATCTTACCTAGTATTGACATCTGGAGAGCTTGAACACTCTGCTAATAGAGATACACTACTTTTTCCATCCATCGCATCAAGATCAATAAGAGTTGCTACCAACAACTCAAGCTGCTCAAATAGAAATAGTAGTTAATGAAAAATAGTGAAAATCAGCTGCAAGATTGGATTCCTCGGTTAAGAAATGATATTTAATTCACCTCTTCAGGATCGGTATAGTCAATTCCATCAGCTTCTGAGAGGGCAGATGCCATACTCCAGTAAGCTTCCTGTATGTGATGACGTCATGCGAACAATGTTATTTTTAGTTATGATTCAAGAGATAGACAGAATGGTGTCATAACAAACCTGAAGGGCTGTGATTCGATCATTGGAAACTTCCCCAGGGAAAAAATTCTTAGTTTCCCCATTCTTTTCCAGTATTATATGCTCCATCATGTCACTAGCTGAAAAAGATCCCTTTTCCCTGCGCATAGGACTAGATGCAGACAGCATTTTAGAACTCAAGGTTTCAAGGCTGAGTAGCATTATAACAATTCACAACATCCCCTCCAACGAAGAAAAAGAAATAAAGGACACAATAACTAAGAGATAGATAATGTCCCATCAAGAAAGCAGCTTACAATTTGTACATCTTGCTCACCATCATGTCATGGATATTTTTAACGAGCTGCATAAACTCAAAACGAAAAGATGAAATACATCAAAACAGGAATGATAAAAGATCATAGACACTATACATCAAAGTTGATAATAAAGATCGAAGTTAGCTCTAAGAACATTTTTTTCTTTGACAGTAAAGTAACACATGAAATATATTACTATAAACAAGATTATGTAACTTATACAGAGTACAATTGCTGAGTAAATCAACTTACCTCCAAAGCCATAAGGGCATCTTCCATTGCGCGTTGTTTTGCACGAAAATCAGCAAGACGCAAATCAGCCTGAAAAAAGGTTGTGATATTATGCGTAACTCAAGAGAGAGAGAGAGAGAGATGAATGATAACTGTATCTTGCATGCATCAGAATATCAACTTATATTTAAAATCAGAAGGAATATGGGTTTTTCAATCTGCATTTCCCACCATTGCCTAATCTCTCTCACCTATATCAAGGCATTTTCTTCCTTATTTTCTCAACTTTCCACAATTTTTTGTCATTCCTCCCACCTCTCCTTCATTCTCTTACCAGTATCCTATTTTTTTTTTTTTTTTTAATCAGCACCAGTATCCTATTTTCTCCATGTTAACATCGATCTTTGTAGGTTCCTTCCTGTAAATTACGAACTTCTGTGATTTGATAGCACAACCTTCATTCAGAATTCACTTGCCTCTTTCCCAAATCCATGTGTGCTTGTAGAGAAATTAAACAACCATGTTGTATTTAGTTGAAATTTGACACTCCAGGTAGGCAGGTTACGTACATGCTCTCTTAATCGGTTGATCCCAAATCATCAATACCATCAACCAGCTGTGCTTGATTTACACAGAATTTTTGTGGGCCATATACAATTCAAACTTATATGATCCACCGTCTGCACGTAATGGTTGATGTAATTATGTAGCATGTCATAAAATATAGGACTTCTCCCCTTGCAGACAATTGGGGATTTTACCAAATTAGGCCAAAGCCTCATTAAGTGTTGGGTCTCCCAGTGAGACCATCAAAGTCCCAAAAATTATGCCAAGTATAGGAAAGCTTCCAAGTTCATCCGGACATCCAAACTCCTTTTGGTCATCCAAACACCCAAGCATCCTCTGAATATCTGGACCTCCAAGATCTCCTAGCCTCCCCTAGACTCCAAGATCCTCTTCGCTTCTATAAAGCTCCAAGATCCTCCTACCCTCTCCAAGGCTCCAAGGTCTACCTAACCTCTCCAAGGCTCACTAGCTCACCGTAACCTCAAAGGCTAACTTGCTCACCAAGACCACCTAAGCTCACATTCATATATACCAAAGCTTTGCGTTAGACCGAGCATGTTCACTGTATGAATTTCCAATGAAGTCAATATTTACAGTATTTTTAGCATTTACACCAACATAGATCCAACTCTTGAACTGTAAACCAGTCAAGTGCAAGTTTATGAAGTGAAACGATACATAAAAATATATGAAAAGATAGCAAACCTCTAAAGCTCCATCACTCCAATGCTGATCAGCAGCACTTTTTAGTCTAGACTCAGCCTTTTCTTTCAAGATCTGATAAGGGAAACAAAATCACTAAAATATAAGGACAAAGATAACATGCAGAAAATATCAAATTATAAGAACAAAGATACAAAGCATATTGAAACTATCTCCTTGTGGATATCCTGTTGTACATACAGTAGCAATATGATGAAGACGCTCAGCCTTTTTCTTCACATTACGGTCAACTATCTCAGTATCCTCTCTTGCCCGGGCTGCATAGAAAACGAACAGAAAAGCGACCATCATTGATTCTCTCATATCAAAAGAAAGGAGGATTTATACTAAGAGCATGTTTTAAGCACACAAGGAAATAATACTGATGATACATAATGAATCAGGCCCATTTAAGATCGTCACATCAATACTTGGAGTGGTAACCAACCAAAAATGGATGAGAACCGCGAACTGAACAGCACCACACAGGCGCGCAGCCGAGGCAGGGGAAGCAACACCCATGGGACCCCATCTGGCAGTCCAGATATGTGTATTCAAGCCTAGATCCTGTTCACGATTAACACTAGTTTTGCCCATGACCAGGTTGAACATATTTTGGGATCTTCTAATCACATTGGAAACCCTAAATACTTTTCCACCAATCATAATTGAGGAGCCACCTCACCTCAACCAATCAGAGATGAACAACTCCCCCATTAATACCCCCTTGGGTCTAAGGTTTGGTCCATACATTCTACACTTTTAGACTTGATGTATCTGATTAGCTCTCTAGAGTTCTCACTCTCACACTGGAGGTGACTTCAAGTGCAACGCAATAGTCTTCACTAAACGAGAGTTCACTTTTGTACAATCTTCAGATTGCATAAGAAATAGAGGACAGTTCATGGTACGAGCTGGCAAGAACTCAAATGTTTTTATCCAAGTCAACTGTGGGACGACAACAAACAAACCAAATGCAAATTGTGCATCAAATACCATTCTAATTGTTGAAATTATTTTATTGATGTGAATAACTTATTATCACTAGTACAAGAGAGACTCCTTTATATTAGGGGCCGTTCGTTTAGCTATTTTCGAGTGAATATTAGAAATTTAGGACGTGTTGAGTATTTTAAATTTCCAATTTCCATGTTCGTTTAATTTTTCAAGAAGGGTATACTTGGGATTAAAAAAATATTTTCTTTCTTCCATGGAATTGAAATATTCAAAAATATGAATATTTGAAATTCCATGATAGGGGGTGAAATTTGAAATATTCACATTTTTGAATATTTCTATTTCTATGATTTGGTGGGGTCTACGTTGTAAAATGTCTATTTAAACCTTACGTATGATTAATAATGTTCTAATACACTCTTTTATTAGAGAAAAAAGATTCTAAGCCACTTAATTTTTGGCTTAGGCTAAGCAAAACCAATGAGGTGATGACACTTCATTAAATTTCACTTATACTCACCCAAGTGAATTTGTGAGAGCGGAGCGACCGCCGAATTTGGGCATTTTTAATGAGGTGTCTCTACCTCATTGGTGGCTTAGGATCCTAATACTCCTTTTATTAAAGGTAATTACCATACAATAAGTAACCAATTATAACTTTATCTTTCATGTGAATTTGACTAAATTAACAGTATTAGTCATGTAACAGTACCTATTTATATATAAGCTTAACATGAGAATATATGATTATGCGATTATTGGCTATTGACTATGACTATGCGACATTGAATATCATACATGACGAATAATATTTTAGTATTGGTCCTTTTATATCCGTACGAGGTTATTACAGTAATTTAAATATATTTTATTTTATGTAAGTTAATTTAAAATTGCTTAAACGAACAATATAATTTGGTTATTTCATGTTTATTAAAATTATAAACGAACGTGATAATTAAATTCTCTGTTAGTTGGAATTCAAATGACTAGAAAAGTAGAATTCAATTTCATTTCTCTATTTTCATGAAAAACTAAACGAACAGCCCCTAAGAGAATAAAACTAGAAATAAGAAATAAACTAGACTAGGAAATTAAACTAAACTTTCCTAAATACAATATTTTCTAAGTTCACTAACATCTTTCCTAATTCTACTAGACATAGAATTAAATCTCCACACTAATATTTCCCAGTTTAGAAGAGACAAATAAATCCTTAATTTTGGTGACATTGACAGCCCACTAAAAGAAAAAAGAAAACATTTTTCATTGTTCAAGTGTCCCACGTTGAAAGTGTTTGGAGTCTGAGACCACTTGATATACTAGATGAGCTATCCATTTAATAGCTTAATCTTTTAGTTATAGCTGTTTGGTCTTGGGCCTATGTGGCCCATTTGTGTTGCCTCCCCATGTAATTCTAGGTCCACCTCTAAGCAGGCTTGCACATGAGGGAGAGTGTTGAAGTACTCCACTTTGAAATTGTGGAGTTTGAGGCCGTTGGATGTATTAGTTATGTCTGCTACTTAATAGCTCAAGCGTTTAGGTTGGAGCAGGTTTAAGAATCGTAGGCTAGCCCTATTACCACTGCCAAAACTCCCAATTTAACTTCTTAAACTCCTCTTTGACTATGATAATAATAAATAAAAAATGGGGTCGTGGACCATTAGTGCAAAATGCTAACGTGCAAATATCATTTCTCATAACAGAAAATGTCTGCTTTGATACCATGTTAGTTTTTAATAATTGGGCCACATATCATAGGTTGGGCTTCTCATACTAAAATGTAAACCTTGTTAATAGGGTTTCACTTCCACCATTATATGTAGCTCATCAGTTTTATATTTATCCAATGCGGGACTTTATCACCCACTAACACACACAAATGACAACACATAAGGGCTCTGTAGGATAAGAAAACCTTGCACGGTACCATGTTAAGGCATCCGACTTAAAACCAACAGGCAACGAATGGAGGAGCCCGTACTAGTTATTACATATTAACTAGCAGGAAATCTCACGTCTACTCAATGTGAGACTACATTAACAGAGAAAAAAAAAAGAAAAAAAAAACTGACTAACCATACACTTTGTGATACAAAATTCAATTATTTTTATTGTGGTTCCCAAAATTTCCTAATGTCAAAGATATTGGAACCCAAACTCGAATTAGAAAAGCTAATGAGACAGGTAAAAGGGTTTACCATCAAGCTTTAAGAACTCTGAACCCAAAACAGCAACATCTTGGCGTGCACGTGCATCCAATCTCATTATGCCACTAAAAAATCAGAAGTTATGTGCAGAACCATGTATGAAAAAACTTAACCTATTACAAGGATCAGAATATAAGAAAAGTTACAAACCAAAAGCTAAGGTACCACAGAAATTAATAAGTTAAGCCAGCCTAATGTTACATTAATGACTTTTCCTTTCAGAGTGAATAGATAACAGATATTTTTCCTTGCTTTGATGAAGGCCGTCGTATATTTGTAGAATTTGTTTGTTAAACATGTTAAACCGGGATTTTATGTCGGAGCCTGAATAATTATAGAATCATTCATGAATTTTCAATTGTTCTGAGTAGACAAACAGTGTTGCTTCCCATGAGTATAAATAATAATGTGTAGTTAAAAATGATATAGAGTATAATATAAGAGTAAACACTTGTGACTCGTTAGGCAAATGATTTACCGAGAAAGCAAGATGATATCATTACGAGCCCTTTCCTTCACAAACTTTGCGTCATTGTAAGCAAATCTACAAGCTTCAGCTAATCCCTGACTTGAGTGAACAATTCCTTTAGGCATGACCATATGCTCATCTTCCTCGTCTTCAATTTGTCCTCTGATAGAAATAGGACATTTAAAAGTATATGAAGCAACATCACAAACTATGGCATCATATCATTTTAGCTTCCTCACAATACAAGTAAAGCATAGAGATGTATAACCAGATACGATCAACAAATTACTCAATTCTTCATTATTTCAACTTCTATGGTTCCTACAAGAACACGTATATACGTGCAGAGAGTTGTCCCTATGTCTCAATTTTGGGAGATAGATTTATTTCAAATTAGAATGGCCTTGTCCCATCTCAAGTGAAAGATAACTCTGCAGCATGGTAAACAATATAAATTCTGTTTGGAAACTAGATCTAGAAAAATTATAAAGGTCGAAATAATAGCATTTAGAACAGCTTGAGAACTGCAGAACTGAATGCATCTATTGCCAATAAATCTTACCTAGGTAGATCCAGATAATCAGCACAAGGTCTAACACATTCTTCTGTTTCAGCATTATGTCTTCCTGTTGACATGCACAACACAGAAGATCCCTGAGAGATGGCGTAACTAGTGTGTTTTCCACCCAAACCCTCATCAGGGACACTCAACTTTGCTGTCATGAGATGTCCATTGCTTAGTTGCATAAGCTCAACTCCTTGGTTTCTTGGATATAATCTATTATGCGGAGTAGACTTGGCAAAAGAACATGTAGTTACACGTGATCTAGATATAGTTCTCCTACAAGTCAACACAGGATTGCTTGTAATCTTGTTTGCCGCAAGTGCCATGGAAAGGGTCAAGAAGAGAATGAAAGTCTACTAGCCAGCTTCTTCCTTACAACAGCTAAAGGCTATAACAAAAAACAAAAACAAAATAAAGAGGGAGTATTAGGATGCAGAGTATCTACAAACAATATAATTTTTTTGGCAAAGGAACTTACAAAAATAATAGTCACATTGCCTAAAATAAGATTATGGCAAAGCATAGTGTTATGAAGAAGTGCCTGAAACATTAAAGGTAGCACTTTTACCAAATATTCTACTAACATTTATGCATTTCAAACAAATTGAAAATTGACAAAGACAAGGGGAGAGAATAGAAGTACCGATATCAATTATTAGTCACACTGGAAGGATAAAAATTTCTAAATGAATGATGATTTTGTGATTGATTCTGGGAGACCACAGATCACATATACTGTAATGTAGGTAACTGGAAATGGGAAAAAAAAAAAAAGGAATTGATAACACCTTGAATATCTCAACACAAATTATCCAGCACGATGAAGCTATTCAAACAAAAGTAGGAGTTTCAAAAATTGAAGATAGATAAGGGGAGGGCATGTACTGCATATTCGAGGCAAATGGGATTCAATTAGATAAAACAGGGCGAAGGGATGGAAACATACGCCTTAAAAGCAATATAGAACTTGAAATGATGAAGAAGGATAATACATGTGGAGAATCCCAAACAGTTTTGCTAAAGGGTTCATGGAGCCAAACCCGACATGGTTTGGGAAAATACTTTGTTGTGGTGATAGTCTGTGCATACCTACCAAATGCAAGTAGACAAATTTCCCAAAACCTAAAATAAAAGAACTAAATTTAAGCATTAAAGAAACCACATCATGAAGAAACACTCAATGTTTTGATACTCAAAACTAGTTATGGGATCAACAGTAGGAATTATCACTGAAGCCTAAAATAAGTGCTCAAAGTTAACCAGAAAACCATCTAAATGAGTAAGAAATGTACACAATTGGAAATAGCTTGAAACTTATACACCAGCAACAAGGCATCCGAAATAAGCTTCAAACAGTAACAATTAAGAAAATTTGCAGAAACCCATGAAAGATTGGTCCAAGATAGATAGTGAACTGACCTGCAAAAGGCAGCCCCCGAGTTTCAAGAGAGAAATGGAAGTGGAAAGGAAAGGTGCAGAGTAGTATTAATATTTGGTTACAGAGATAGAAAGAGAGGCAAGAACTGTAGTGAAATGGGAGCCACAGGCTTCGATTATGGACCAGGAAGGCCAACGATGCACAAGAAAACAACAATCACAAGGAATATTGTTTCCCATATATATCTATTGATGTCATGTAATTGAAAACAGTATGGGCTCCAGAGCTTTGTCTGGCCTACTTTCTTTGAAATTAGCTTAAGATTTAGGGGCTTTGAATTGAATGGTTGAGCTTCAATGGCAGCCAGAAACTACAGATGGGCCTTGCCACACCCACATCCACATCCACATCCACATCATCTCGCTTGGACTCTTCTGTAGGATAAGGCCACCATTAATGGGATGTTTGTTTGTCAAGTTTAGATGCGTAAAACCTTTCGGTAGAAAAAAATATACCGAGTGAAAATCAACTTTTCAAGTTCATAAAAAAAATTTTTATACAGAAAGTTGTCTAAATTTTTTCTTGCAACAACCTATGTATGTAAAATGAGATTTAAAAGATGCTCGTGTGCCCTTTTGACTCGGGTCAAAGGAGTTAACTAAAATTGTTTGTATTTTTGTCTATGTGTTAGGAAAGTTGTAGTAATTTTGTATAAGTTTGGAGTCTTGGTAGACGGTGCTGGAGGCTAGGGTCCTCGTTGATGGGTTGTTGGAGTTTGTACAAGGATAGAACAGTCGTTAACAAAAGACTAAAGACCAGCGTGTGTGTCCGAGAACTTGCATTGTGCACGAGAGTAAGAATTTGCTCCTGGTAATTTGAACCACACACATTGGCAACGAGGATTTTAGAAAGAGAATCTCTCAATGTGAATAATGAGATCCCCTATACTTACAATTTAAGTCGTTGAAGTGGTGGCGTATGATTGGTGACAAGTGATGTGAGGTCCACTTTGAGACCCATTATGAGCTAGGGTGTTTGACTTACGAACGTACCTCCCTCGATCGTCAGGCCGGGAGAGTCTCAGAACCTTCACGCGACCTTCAAGCATTGTTGATTGAAATGCATCTTTTTTTCCGGTACAAGCCATGGGGTTTCAGAGCGGACCCGCACTTTTGGCGGTTGACACCTTTAAGCCGTTTGACCACACTCAGACTAATCCCCATTCGAGTTTTGTTCACATGTTAAGGATTTCACCTCTCCCCAAAGGTGTGTTGTGGGGAATTGAAGTTGAGACCATCTTTTCAAAGCGTGTACCCGGTAGTGTCTTCGTGCTCCCTTATTTATCTATAGGTGTTAGAGACCCAGAGATTCTTCTAAGCGTCGGGTGTGTAACTTTATAACTCCTTGGAGACATACTTGATTTTCAAAGGCAAAGTGTTTGG
>JAYMTK010000199.1:0-27320 GCA_036897405.1 Pelargonium myrrhifolium | reverse complement strand
TTATTTAACCAATCTTAGGAAAGATAATATTTTTTTAATTACAAATGTACCCTACTTAAAAAGTTAAACGAACGCAATAATTATAATTTTTTAATACACAACATGTCCCAAATTCCTTGGAATTCAATTAAAATTTGCTAAACGAACGTCACCTTAGGGTTTCGGTAAGGTTAAGGTCAGGCGGAAGGTACGCAGCTACGACAACCAGTTTTCTTTTACGGGCGTCTTTGTCTCCAAAGGAAGTAGCCGGAGATCACGGATATGATCTGATTCTTTGAGTGACGTTGCTAGAAATAACTACAAAAAGTAGCCGATGAAGTCTCGCTCTACTCCACGATCTCATAAGTGCAACGACAATATCACCGAGCACATAGGTGAAGAAAACAAGGGAATCGACGAACTTTTGTGGCGCCATTGCGGTGAGTAGAGGACAACGCAAGCAAGGTGTGTACAGGTAGAGGGATCGGAGCAGCGGTGGCAGTGAGTTCAGTCACTGGTCGAAAATCGGCAAGACTAGAAGTCGAAGAAGAAAGAGCAGAGAATCATGGTGTTGTGGTGAGTAGCAGGTTCTCGACATTGATCAGGCTCGACTTTGGTAAAGTTTCGGTAACATGGAATAGTCGAGTGAGAAAATGGCATAACTCATTGGACTTGTCAAGGGATAAGGTATGTGGCTTTGATGACAATTTAGGAGGCGCTTTCTTGACCTAAGGATTTGGGATGGAAAAGGCTTTGGAGCAGGGGCCTTACCAACCATGTAAAGATTTTGATGATTTTATTTAAGCTTTATGGTTTTATATATGTTTTGGATTTTGAACTTCATTTTAGTTGCCTTCTACTTTGGTTTAGGTTAGTTTGCTTAGGTTATGATTTTAGTTTGGCTTAAGATAGGTTGTTTTCATTGTTTTAGTTAGTTTGTTAGGTTACAATTTTCTGAAACTAAATCTAAAGCGTAGTATTCACTGTTCTGTGGGAGTGGCGTGCGACCACATGTTGTGGGCTCATGTGCTTTTTTCTTAACACACAGTCTGTCTCGTGAAAACTTGGTTGGGGTCACAATTGGAGATGTTAAGGACTACATTTGCATGTACCGATCATTATTCGCTTTCTAGGGAATAAAAGACTTTTTCTCTTAAAAAAAGAAGCTCTAAATCGAACAAAACCTAATTCAACTAACAAGAATAGAAACAAACTCAAACAAAACTAATAAAGCAAAACAAAACTCATCCTGGAGTACAGCAAATAACCTTTTCCTCGTGTCAAAAACGATGACTACGAGTTCAAACCAATTACAAAACTACTCAATCGCACTAGCATCCCCCCCCCGACCTTAACCTGCTACACCGAGACAAAACCAGGCACTACCCGACCACGAGCACCAAAATCCACAACCAACCAACTTGATCCTGAAACCTATTTGATTCCCCAGTCGCAGTGCGACCGCCTCCCCCTGCGGGACCACCATTTTGTCAAGTCTCTGAGCTTCCACTATCCAGTCATCCTCACGACTTTGATGAATTTGGTCTAACCTGAGTATTATTTGTTTTATATCCTAAGTAGCTTAATCATTCTCAAAAGATGACCATGTGCTTGTTTGTACTCCTTGTTAGATTTTGGGCTTGCTGATGGTGGCATTTATAAGGGGATTAGAGATGATTTCGAGTTGCGGATTAGGCTTCGATCGAATCAGAACTAAATTTTTCAAAAAATAAAATAAAAAAGAACAACATTCTTTCGTCTTTGTTGCGTAAAAAAAAATGAAAACGGTGTCATTTCATATTCTCCAGTTGTCGTCCCACGTGTACGGATGGTGTGGACAATACAGTGATGTGGCTCACACTGATGATGTGGCAAATGTCATCTGACGATAATCGGTCAAGTGGGTTAAAATATATTTAAAAAAAATTGTTCAAGGAGTCAAACTAGTCCAAACCCTTAAGGGTTAAATCAATCAAATGAATCAGTTTAGGAAAGACAAAAGTAATTAACCCTTAAAATTTCCTCTCGTACTATTTTTCAAGTCCCACATCGGAAGTGATAAAAAAAAACAAATGAAACTATTATAAACCAAGTAGTACTACTTTATTCGCCATGTAATTAAGGTGTACTAGGCAGTTTAGTTCCTTCAAGAATGTAGTTTTTTATAAGAAAGTGTAACAATAGAGACTCGGACCTGAGACCTCCAAAAGATCAAACACCTTAAACACTTGACCTAATGGTAGTTGTTCTTTTTTATTTCAATTATTGGACTAGTAAATGAGCTCTAGTTAAATTCTTCATTAGTTTTGAGATTCGGTTTCAAACCCGACAACTTAAAATGATCTTTTTTTTTGGTTGAAGAACTACCATTTTATTTTAGCACAAGTCCCGTAAAATGATTGAGACAGCCATGCATATTGAACCTCAACTAATAATCCTTCATTTAAATTTGACATGATCTTCTACGTACTGTCATTTAAATTTCAGATTCTGATTGCCAAAACATGCGAGTGTTGTTCAAATTCAGTGCTTCTCATTTCATTATTTAACATCTAGTTCATACAAAATTAATTACAAATGTCAATGTAGCATTATTTTCTCCTTGCAACCCAACTTGACAGAGATACACATCTGTTCAAAAAAATGTATTCCCAAGGCAAGACATGGAAATGACAACCTCTAACCTTAAAAAGCACACAACACAAGATAGAAGCAAAATCTACTCAGGAGGTTTGGTCTGCTCAATAGGCTTTCCTTTCTCTCTTAGCTTTGTCACAGTTTCTTTCAAGGCTTCCTTCCTCTTTTTGCTGGCTAGGACCCTTGCCTGAACCCCACTCAAATTGGGGTCTTGTTTCTCCCTAGGGGGCGGCGGTGGAGGCCTCCTGCCAGCCGCATTGGCACTCCGGTCACCGCTCACACTCAAGCCGAGCAATGCACCACCCAAGCCTAATGTTGCAGTCCTGCATATGTTATAAACCCCATGTCATATTCTTCTATTCAAGAAACCAGTAATGTGTAACAAACTTTGCACGAACCTGCGATTGATGAGTTTGTTATCTGTAGTTTGAACGGAAGCTCCATCCCGAGCCCACACTCGTGGAAACTGATACGCGGAAGAAGGAACAAGGGTCTTGTTCCTGGATCCTGTTGAGATTAGAGCTGAAGTTGCAGGTACTGGGGTTATGGAGGATATGGGATGAGCCATGACTCAAATATCATATGTGCTCAAATGAGATGCATTTCTTAAGTATGACAAGTATTGGAAAACAGAACTACAACTATTTGTGGATAGTGTTGGGGACATTAGATGTAAACCTGTAATGAGAGACCATTGGTTGGTATAAGATAAGGTTCCAAGGCTGTGGACCCTTGTGTGGATCATAAAATAGCATCAAACATTTTCAGCCACCAACCCATACAAGCCACATCCAAAAATTACAGCAACTCTGGAACACAAAACCATTCATAAAATCAATCATTCGGTCAAGAGATAGACATTTCAAACCCAAAAAATGAAAGTTGGTCAATCTCAATTCCACATTTTTTTAGACGAGAAAGACAATGCTAACAAGGAGATATATAATAGCAGGGTGAAACCGAAATTGCATTTCATCTGCTCTTTAAATTCATAACTTAGATACCATCTAAAAAGGGAAATACACTGCAGACTGCAAAAATGCTCAACAAGCAAATAAAAAGAAAAGATAAATATGTCCCCAATTGATTTGACAGCTAAATAGCACAACTCGCCAACTAATGTTTGCCCTAAATCCTAGCATATGCTATATTCAATCCTCGTCCTCATCATCATCGTCATCAGCTCCAGCAGCGGAGTTCAGGGCATTCAGTCGTTCAATCAACTTGGCCTTCCTCTCTTCATATGTAAGCTTCTTCAAGTTGTATCTGCAAAGACAAGAAAACAAATTAATAAAACAAGGAACAAAAACATGAATGCTAACATTACATTTTTGACAGAACAAAATTTTAGTTGTCTGCAGCATACTAAAACAACCAGATAAAACAAGGTTTAAATACTCATCAACAAGAAACAATTTCTTATTTTAAATGTAAATATGTATAGCATCATTATACACCAATAGTAAGTTTAACTTGAGGTTTACCTCTTGTGCTCTTTAGGTTGTGGTTTGTCAGACTTCTTCATGGTAGGGTCTGCACGAATTGCAGCATGGACTTTCTTGTACATTGCTTCAGCACCCTCAGGCTCAATTCCTTTCTTGAGGTAGTCACTAAATTGACTCTGGTACTTCTCAGGCTCATCTTCCTGCAATGTCTGTACAGCAAAAAAAATGTAGATATTAAGAATTGCATAATGATGGCTACAAGTTTCAACATCATGAAATCTGGTAAAAACAACCTTTAATCTAAATGACGAGACTTACCTGCATGTAAGATACAATATGCCCACCATAGATATATTTGCGGTGAATCTCAGCATCAAGGTTCTTGTTATCCTTGGAGAAACCAGCAAACCTCTTCTCACTGTGAGGAATATCTAAGCCGCCATCCAATGCACCCTATATAATTAACAAAACAAACAAATGATCATCAAAACAGTTTAAGATCAATTTGGTTTGAACACTACATTTACCATTCCAAATAGTACACTTTCATTCTTACTGTATTTACCTTGCCAAGAAAGCATGTTCAAATTGATAACACATCCCTTATGCCAGAATTCATGAACTTTATTAGATAGACATAGAACTTCAACTAGTTATAATAACCAACATAAAGAAGATATGCCTATTACAGCATAATTCACTACAAACAAAACTATATTAACCAACAAATAGGGCCGCAATGACACAATCTTCCAACAACAAAAAATAAGTTATAGTTTTACATAATACTGACCCAGAAGGGTAGAAACAACCTTTTCTTTTAAAAAAAACCCTTTAATGAAGATCTAAATTGAAATGTAATTATAGCAACAGATACAAGTGAGATGTTGAATCATAGATTAATAATAATTACATGAGAAAATATGCATACATATACAAGCAATATATGAAATACGAAGAAAATAAATGAATAATTGATAATAAAAAATGAGTTAAACAGAAATCCTCAAGGAAGTTTCAAATTACCTTAAGAGCACCAAAAACACGATTTCCAGTTGTAGTTCTGATAAGGCCAACATCAAGGAGAGCACGGAAAGGCCTCCTGCTTTCTGCAGGTTCTACTGAAAAATCTTCACCAGTAGCCTGCCAGTAACGAAAGTGTAATGTCAGTAAAGCTCCCAACAACAGGCAGCAGTTGGATTATCTGGATAAAAATAAATCCTATAAAAAAATTGCCCATTCGGCAAATGGTAAAAGCAAGTTAAGACTTGTATTGAAGGTACCTCAACATTGCCCTCATACTCATCGTCCATTTCTAGAGTCTTCAACACACGACGCGCCAAGAGAAGACCAGTGCAGTAAGCTGACAGCATAATCATGCAAAACGCGGAAAAAAAATCAGCATGTGAATGACATATAAGCAGAAACATTTAAAGTAAATGCAAGATCACCACTAATTTACCTGCTGCATAGTTTGTAAGACCCACTTCAAGCCCATAGCGAGGCAGCTCATGAGAATAAGCAGCAGCAAGAACCATATCACCAGTAATAGTTGCAGACACAATTTGGGCTATGATATCCTTGTTTGTCTGGTAAAAAGGATTAAGGGCTACACATAAAATATATTCAGAAAAATTGAATGCCTACTCATGATATCACAACTAAGACCCAAATATTAATCAATCTACATGAAATTTATTGACAAGAGAAGTTCAAGAAGTTGGGATATGAACTAGGCACACTGGTCCGTGTAACAATATGCAACTAATCAATGCAGAAATCAAATGCTTACTGTGCAAGCAGACAATTGAATAAATTGGATAATTCTTTTACAACTATAAAAAGTTCAAAACTATTGTACATAATATACATTATATGAATAGGGAATATGTAAAAAAAGGATACAAATCGGACAACAAAGCGATATTTTGGAGTGTTGTATTTGTTCTTGTCCTGATTGATAAGGCGAATCCTAGCCCGATAGTCAGTCTTCCCCTCTGGATATTTTCAAGAAGCAATATCATCAGAATGAAACTAGTGAAAAAAGATGAAAACTGTACATATAAATCATGGAATATGACTATACCTCTTCTTCTCTTGTACTTAACCTGAAACCGCTTGAAGTAAGCCTTAGATTTCTGAGCTTTGATGTACACCTAAGACAGAAGAATATGTTAAGTACACATGCCTACGCTTAACTTCAAAGCGAAACATACACAAACACTACAGTAATGACTAAAATATGAAAATGCACATAAGATCAATTACCAAAGTACAATGAATACACACAAGGCATGACAAAAAGTTCAAAACACACAGGTAAAAAAAAAGTTATATACAGAAAAATAGATGCAAACAAAAATGTCATGATGCAAACCACCATTACATTATCTATATCAATTAAACATTTATACTTGAAAAATAATCAAATGAAGCATTTCAAAACAGAACATGAATGCAAGTTAAGCAGAACTATATGTAGTAAATTCACGATATTTCCATAATCTAGGAAGGAGAAAATTGTGGCTTCAATTACACCAAGGGCAGAAAAAAAACATACAGGACTGCCTTAAAGCCTAGAAAGAATGCAGGATCAAATAATTATATAATTTTTCAGGATCCAATAAGAGAGAAGCGAAGAAAACCAATTAAATCAGATAATTCGGTGCAAAAACTAGCTCTAAAATGAAGATTTCATTACATAAAATAAGCCCAAAATCAAAGCCAAATGGCCTCCTTATGTGTAATAAATCTGAAAATTATACTACTTTCACAAACTACTCTCTCACATTTCTCACAAACGAATCACATTCAAAAATGTAGATACAAGTACACTTCGACCCAACTCTGATCAACAAATAAACGCACGGCGCAGAAGAAGAAGACACGTCGGAAATGTATAAAGCCTCACGTTCAGGAAATTAAATGAACATAAATTTACAGGAGCAAGCTCGTAATATACGAACGAGAAATGGTTTGTGAATCTCACCATTGTTGTAGCTCGATCTGCGAGAGACGGAGTAAGACAGGGAGAGACGGCTATGGGCAAACAGAGAAGTAAAGCTTGAGAGCAGTTCGTGATATAAACCCTAGTGTTACTTAGAGGGCTCTTCGATCAACGGCTGTGATTTAATTGGAAACTGATCACTAGGGTTTGGATCTCATGGTGGCATCTTGGTAATTTAGAGCTTGAAGAAGGTACTTTTCTTTTTCTTTTGGGTTTATTGTTATTATTATTATTATTATTATTTTTTACTTTTTTTGCAAATGATTATATGATATGTTGTCACGCTAAATTACAAGATATACACATTCTTAAAGATGTGTTTGAAGATTATGAGAAAGTTTTGGGTCAACTAACAAATTTTACAAAATCTTCGGCAGTTTTTAGTCCATGTACTATTATTAGTACACAGTATGATGTTTGTAATTGTTTGGGTAATAAGGAAGTGGATGTTTTTGGGTCGTATTTGGGGTCACGGTTGGTATTAGATGAAGCAAAAAATTCAGGTCTTTAATTCCTTGTTAGATTCGACTAGAACAAAAAATGGCTACCTGTTGCGGGTAAGAAGGTTATTCTCAAATCCGTTGCTTAGGAGACACCTTATTTTGAAGACGGTTTGTAACGCATTGAAAAATATTTGAAATTCCTATTAGTGAAATGCGTCGAGCTCAGTGAGTAGGTTGATACATTGGAAGTCTTGGGATCAGCTATGTAAAAGTAAGTTTGCAAGTGGTATGGAATTTCATAGTGTGCAAGAATTTAATATAATGCTCTTAGAGAAGCAAAGGTGACACTTAGTGATGAATTCGACTTCTCTTTTTAGTCGATTATTCAGAGGTAAACACTTTCATAATGAGTCCTTCCTTAATGCAAAAGTGGGGTTGCCCCTCAATTACACCTAACGATCTATTATTGCATCTCACGGTCTACTTAGGTCCGAGATAAGGAGGCGGATAGGGAATGGACTCTAGACTCGAGTTTACCTTGACAAGTGGATCGAGGAGGAGGAAGGGGTGTGGTGTGGGCCTCAGGTTACCCATCTGGCAGCGAAGTTGGCAGGATTAATTGTGCAAAGGGGCAAGGAATGGAACGAGCAAAGCTTAGCAACAATATTTTCAATTGATGTGCAAAATCGAATCCTTGTTATCCCCCTACCAGTTTGGTCTCGTGAGGAGTCGGGTATGTATTCGGTACGTAGTGCCTATAGATTCCTACACTCAGAAAATATTGATGATTCGAATCGAAAAATATGGAATGCAATTTGGGAAGTTTTGATTCAACCAAAAGTAAGAAAATTTTGGCGGAAAGCGATATCAAATTGTTTTGCCTTGGTTACCTGATTAAGGGATAAGGGGGTTGATGTTTCAGATGCCCCGATTTGTCAGTTAAGCTAGAGAGTGTAACCCATGCTCTTTTCGGTTGTGGGGAGGCGGAGGAGGTATGGCGGCAATTGGGTTTGAGGGGGAGTGTGCAAGACATTTAATCAGTTTGAGAATGGGTGGAATGGGGAGCCTCTAATCTTATCCTCAGTGATTTCACTACTACACTATACTTAGGTTTGATATTGTAGAGGCACTGAAATTTACTTGTGTCGCAAGATAAAAGGCTGGAAGGCAGATGAGGTTAGGAGAATCGAGGGGGGAAACTAAGGAGGGGTGGCAAGTGGCATTAGATGTGGAGGGGAGTGTGGGTCTGTTGCGTCAACAGAATCGAGATCAACAACAAGGGGGAAGAGGGAAGTGGGTCAAGCCGGGAGAGGGAGAGGTAAAGATCAATACCGAAGTTGCGCTTTTTGGAGTCGGGAGAGGGGCTGGTGCGGGTTGGGTGGCAAAAAATTCGATGAGAATCGGAAGGTGGAAGGTGGAGGAAGTGGAGAGAATGTGATACAAAAGCTTCCCTTGTGGAGGCATTACCCATCTGAAGCGCTCATCTGGATCCAAAACAAGGGATGGCAATGGGTTACTTTAGAGAGCGATGCAACATATGTGATTGCTGATATTAACTCCAATTTTAATCTTAGGAGTATGTATGGTATTGTTATTCGAGACTGTCAGTTGTTGGGATTGAGTTTTGACTCAATTTAGTTTAGGCATGTTAGAATAACTGCCAATTGTGTGGCACATAGAATTACTAGATATACTAAATGCAACACATGATATGGTAATTGGGGTAAGTATGAATGTCCTCAGTATTTGTACTCTTCTTTGGGAGATGATTTGAATTAATCGTATTATTTTGTGTTGGTGTAAAAAAAGTAAAAAAAAAAACTTGTATACTTTGGACTTTCGAGTGATAATTCCATCAAAGAAATTAGAGAGTCGTGAAATTTTACTAATGTATAAATAGAGTTGCATCGTTAATTATACAAATAGTAAATTTGTAATAATTAACTAACGATGCTAATTCTTTCATCAATAGGCGTTGGTGTTGCAACATGTGGTAGTCCAGTTGACAATTTTTTTCATTAACATGTACACTAATCAATGTATTTAGACTACCATTAGTTGACGTTTGCTTACTACCGCTGACATTTGTTCCTATCATCAATATAGTATTATGAACATTGTTGAAAAAATCGCAATGCATGATGCCAAACATTTTAAAATAAATAGAAGAAGGGTGAGGAAAACAAATCTTTTATTTATTTAATGCATTAGATATCACAATTTCAAATAGCTTTCACGGTACCATGCAAATGACACAAAGAAAAAAAAAACACTTATTGTATGTGGTTGGTTACTGCCGGTCAACAAAGGTCATCTATTAGGTTGGCTTGCATTGACATGTTGGTGTATTTATGTAGCAAAAAAAGTCACTTTAACGGTCACGTGTTGCATACCACATCAACATCCACACTAAAAATTTATGTATTTATTTGTACAAATTATGGCGTAATAGTTTTTTGGGCATTTGACGATGAAAGTTCAATATGAAAAAAATGGTCGTCTACAAAAATTAGAATACGGTATCACTAATTTTTCTTTGGTGAAAGTTCTCTCTCTCTCTCTCTCTTATGGTCTCAACATCTACTGCATGTGAGAAGCAAAATTGAAATTTGCCATTTTTAGCTCCGTATGCGATTCTTTTTTATCAACGAAAGGGACTACTCATATATTAAAATCGTTGTATAATAAGTAAGGCCCTAGGGAATAAACTCTCCGAAGACCGATCAGAACTACACGAGACAAAAACCTCATTTTTACCATAACTGAAAAAAATTAAACAAATCTAAGAAAATAGAGCATACTTGGGGCACTAGTCAATGACCTCCCCCGAGTCGATCTGCCCTACCTAACCTATTCCCCCACCAAGCTTTCGTGAAAGAATACCTTCCCCAACCAAACTACTCCTCACGGACCCCCTAAAAGTCCGTCATCTATGAATCTTGAACCAACTACTCAACCGGAAAATTGATTCTCCACTCATTCTCTTCTACTGGATTAACTTCACACTACCACTATCTTCTTTCTCCATGACTCCTTTGCCCGTAACTGGAACTAACACCCCATTTTCTTTGTTCACCAGTTCCACATACAAATCATCCGCTTTACTCTGATTCGAACGTATTACATACAACTCCTAGCCGCGCCTCCTTACGAATCCTTGGACGCCTTTAGCCAATTCCCATAAGCCCGCTCTTCACCAACACCCGGAGTTTCTTTCCGAAACTCACAATGCTCATCATCGTGACCTAGGATTTCACAGTAATAGCAAATAAGTTCCAACTTTTCATACACAAATTCAACCCTATGGTCTTCACCATTCGACTTACGTACCTTCATCTAACTCCACAGTGGCTTACGAACATCCACAAAAACTCGAATTTGTACATAAGACTTCCATCTACCCTTAAAGTTTAAGGGATCAAATTCTACAAAGATATCGATGATATTTCCGATAACCCTGCACAATTCTTCCGTCCTACATCCCGCTGGAAGACTCCTCACCTGAACCCAAAAACTAAGGTGCCACATATCAACCGTCTTCGGGACATCCTCCGGCTCTAACAACTTACCAACCAGAGCATGACCATTGAAAAGGCAAGTGCCATCATTGATGACCTTTCTCGCATCCTCTTCACTATGTAACTCAAAAAGGAAACGAGGTTGTTCCCCAAACTCCCACCAGAGCTAATAACCTCTGATGCTTGGAAATCGAATGTCGGACGTCATACCGTAGACAAGGTGTCTTGCATGTATGTGAAGTGGATGAGAGTCTTCGTTAGAAACCTACCCACCACAACCTACACCAGATCCCCCTCCCTCCTGACCGGCGTCGACAAGGACCTCAAGTCCACACAGACTTCCTCCTCCCCGAGCACCCGCAAGTCCCGCTCATGCGCTCCAATCTTCCGTCCATCGTCAACCTTTCTACGAGCAGCAATAGCAACCAACCAAGACCGATGAAGTCTGCCTGCCAACGTCCGAGACCGAGAGCCTCACCTAGATTGTCGTCCTTTGTCGCTGATGAAAATCGACTGTGTTGGGGTTGTTGCAGCAAAAAACTGGCTGCTAAATACCCTTCAGCCTCCGACTTGGGTTCAAAAACCCTAGATAAACAATCATGTAGACTCCACATTCTCAAAATTCCACAAAACACTCCTAAAACCTAAGAGACTTGCCAAAAAGACAAGAGGTGGCCACTTTTTTTTTTTTTTTCTTTTTTTTTACAGGTCAAGTTTAACCGTTCCTTGTGCAATTCTTGGCTAGTCTTCAATGTGATATTTTCTTCCTCTAACTTGGTAGCATTGTTTTCTATCTTCGCCCTATCTTGAAGATGTTATTTCAGATCATGCTTCAGCTGCATATTTTCCTTTTCAAGAGTTGATATGTTGAGTTGATATCTTGGATTCATATTATCACATTGCGAAATTCGATCAGTATATCTTACAAGTCGTGAAGTGTGGCCTCCAACTCTGTGATTCGATGTTCATATTCCCAAATCTTTTGCTTATTCTCTCATCTCAACATTTTGATTTTCAGTTTTCCCCTCTCATCCATAAGCTTCGAAATTCAACTTTCAAATACTCGAACAAACAAAGTTGCATTGCATGAACACATTTTTTTTGAAAATCCGCAAAGAGAGGTTCATCATATAAATCTTTTAATGATTTCCATCTCACAATCTAACGGATAAAGCTAACAGAACCATAAAGACACCCCACATTGAGAAGAAAAATGAAGCTTAAAGAACACCAAACTTGACAGTTTTAAAAGAACTGTTGTATAGCATTAGCTGTAGTGAATGGTGTTGTATGGTTTGTACAACTAAAAATCTGTCCGATTCCTGAATCTCGCGGACAGTTGTGCGAGTCCAGCAACATCCTTATATGATTACATCAATGAATGGGATAGGCTATTATATTCTAATTAGTAATATACATTTCGAACAAAATTATTTATATACCAAACCAACCGCAAGAAATCAAAATCAATGGTTATTATTCAGATTGCGGAAAGGCTAGCCCATTTTCCTACCTCGTAAGGGTCAGCATAGTAGTAAAGCTTGATTTTATTTGACAATGACAATCCTGCCGCCACAGCCAAACCTTTGGAACCATCTAGTTCTGGAGGATCATCTATATACGCCGCAACGTCTCCCACAAGTTTGAATGAGATTCTGCGACATTGAACTTGCCTAGGAAAATCAAAGTATAGACATGTCCCAGACTTCACCTCTGGTAAATGATATTCCCCAATGGTTACCATATTATTCGGCTCCTGTAATATCATCATTTTTGACAATTTCTCATTAAATTGGAAACCATATATAGGAAGCATTAAAGATTTTGTTACTACAAATGTAAGAGCGACAAATATGAAGGATTTATGGTCCTTTCACTTGAACCTCTTGATCATGAACTTAACAGCGACGAAAGAAATCAATTATTTGCGATAAGCATATTTTGAGGGGAGAATATATTGTGATAAAGCTATCAGACAAATATTTTGGAAGTTTTTCTATGTATCCAAGAATTAAGAGAGAGACCATCGATTGAATGCAGCATAAATGCAGGATTCCATGTATATGTATTTTTGTTGTGCAGCCAAGGCTGGGAACCTCACAGCTGAAAAGTATACAGAGGTTAAGTTAATACCTGGAAAACCGAGACTTTTATATACAACACAGCTGGAGAATTGTGTCTCTCTTCTAAAAATGTTACTGATGTGTCCCAGAAATGAACATGAGAAGAAGGCGAATGTGCAACACGAGGCTGTATTGTGCTGGAAGCATCTAGACGAAATCCTGCCACTAGAGGTGAAGCAAGAGACAGATACTGTTCCAAGACAAGATCATTGTCCATAGACCTCTCAGCCTCAATTGGAATCTGAAAGTTAAGCAGCAATTATTAGATACGAAGCACGTATCATAGTTTTGAAAAGAGAAACCAGAATTATGCAGAACGCACAAATATGCATTTACCTTGAATCTATTCAATTGTGGAGTTCTCTCCAACCAGTTTTTCAACTTAACTGGGTCGGATCCTTGTGGTGATGAAAGACCAACCTCATTTCTCACTGGTTTTCCAACTACTAACAATCTTTTGGCATGAAGACATGGGTCTCTGTCAACTGGTCCACCAAGAGAGGCACGCTGATTTCCTTCTGTGAAAGGATTCTCATCTAGAGATAAGAGATTGAAGTCACTCCCAAAACTAACAGAATTTGAACCAGGTCGTTGAAGACGTAGTGTCACCCAAATTATGCGGCACCGAACTGGATTCTTGAAGGCAAATTTTATATGCCTAGGTACTGAATTCTCTGCATCCTGCTTCTCTGGTCCATAATATTCCGAGGAAGATGTGATAAGGGACTGCACATCCCATTTCCCCATGCATAACCTTTCTTCCTTGTCTATCCTATTGCTGGCCCATATTTGTACCTGTGCCGGCAACATGAGGGGACTTGTCAAGGAAAGAGCCCAAACTTAGCTACAAATGAAAGTCGAACAGAATTGCAAGAGGTAAAAGTTACAAGCACCCATGTATTCCATTTAAGGCAAAGAACGTCTAGTGAGTGAAGTTCACAACTGGAGGGGGAGACAATCAATGTATGATTCGGGATTGAATAACAAAGGGAAAATGGTTTGAACCCAACTACACGTAAGTAGCCGATGACAATAAATATCAATTTCATTGCATGTTGCACAGACAAAAGAGAAATGAGTAACTTGACATATTCCACATCCCTCAAGAGTTCCCTAGAGCTAGCTAGAACAGATCTAAGAGAATGTAGGTCCAGAGGCGGAGCTACATGGTAGGGTGGGTGGTCCTTGGAAGGTAGTACCCCTTAAATTATAGGATTGTTTAATAATCATCTTTCATGAATTTAGTTAATAAAAAAAAAAGTTTATTTACTTTTTAGTGGCACTCCCAACTGTAAATTCCTTGCTCCACCATCATGTAGGTCTAAGAAGCATGGTGGGACTACAATCCATTTTTGGGAGAGCCCGATTTCAAAATAACAAACTAAATTTTGTTTCATTATTAGTCCATAGATATGCATTTTCTTATGTTAGAAACACAAGGAAATAGAGTAACAAAAAAAGGTCTACTTACGGTTGGTGCTTCAGATGCAGAATAGCCACATGGACTAACAACCAAGATGATCCCACTGACATCCGAAAGAGTCCCAAGAGCAAGCACAAAATCAACAGAAGTACTACTAGGTGGAGCTTTCCAATAAGAGTGCCGTGATCCAAAATCAAATGGAGCAAGCAGCGACAATAATGGGGCTGAGTCTATTGCTGTTTCAACCTACAATGAAAGGATACATGGTTAAACGACAGCAAGAATAAAATCACTAAAAGGGACAAAAAATCATGCATAAAAATTAGCAGCATGAAAATGATCTCTGAACTTCTACTAGTATTAATTTTTTCAGCCTTTAAGGGCATTTTGGTTAAATAACCAAGATAAATCCTGTATGAAAGCATAGCCAACTCATATACAATATTGGCTACTATAGCATATAAGAAACCAGACAGAGGACAAATCTTGAACAGTAATGTTTTCTACATTATAGCATATATTTATAAACTAAATATTTTTGTAAGAAAATAATTGCATCTATTAGTGATATGCTATAATAAGCATGCCTTGCCAATTCTATGATCACACTAGGCAGAGTTATCTGACTACTCTGTTTTAGAACTATATAATTTCGTTAACTTCCAAAGACTAATTGAATACCCCTGCAACACATGCAAGGGTGGTGCTTTCTAACATAGGAAACAAATCTAACATGGGGAAACCAAGAAATACAAACTGCAGAGACTGACTGTTTAGTCATAAGAAGGCCGGCACTTGTGTACAAGTTATGAATATTGGTTACAATAATAGACCAATTAATCCACAAAACCAAGTAACACAAGATTGAGTAATGCTGTTTAACAAGGGTATAGTGCCTAGCACCAAGTGCTAGACTGACTTTAACTAAGAGTACAAAGACCTCTACATGTCAGTATATCACTTTCTCAGAATGATGACCAGACAGATGAAAAGTAACAAAAAAGTCACATAATCATGATAATGTGAGCACACATGGTCAATCTGACACAATGATTCAAATTATTCAGAAATTGTACTGATGAATAAGAATATGACAGTGACACAATCAAAAGAACATCAAATGCAGATATCCTAAATATATAAATTACAAAAAAGAAAAAGCAATAAATACCAAATGTAAGAAGCTGGCAAATGGAAATTCAGCAAGTGACTCCTCTCCATCAAGTACTCGCTGTAGAACTGTAAAAGCTTGCTGACTATCATAAGGATTGCTTTTAGATAGACGATCCCTCAAGAATGATCCTAAGACAGGGTCAAGAGCTTTATGCGCAGCAGTATCAGCACGGGAACTTCTTCGTAAGCTAACCAAGACCCTAACATAGTCTAATATCAAAGCATCAAGCACAATTTCATGGCAGCATTCCTTACAAACAACACCATCCAGAACTACAGAACGATTTGTGGAAATGTCAACTTGGCTGCCATAGCTTGATCCACCTTGGCTTGTTACCCCATTGTAATTTGCAGCCTCCCTTGAGTTGTGATTCAACAACAGCAAAGCTCCTTTCCCAGCACAACAAACCTTACAAACTTTCCTTTTACATTTTGAACACAAAAAGACAGATTGTGAAACTACTTTAGATGGAACTCCAGAGGTTCCGAGTGACTTGGTTTCAGCAATAACCTGACAAAGGCCACCAGAACAGCTCTCCCCAATTTGAGTAATATTCCAGAAATCAATTGCATTATCATCACTAACCTCAAGGCCAATAGCTCCATTAATTTTGTCTTCAAGGGTTGTTTGTCCAAGCAAAGCAAGGGCATTTGCAACTTTGCATAATTTTCCCATGTACAATTCATCAAGCAAAACATTGGGATTTATTGTAGCAGGATCAGTTCCTATAGACAACAAAGCTCTATCCCTATCAGCAGCAGAAAGATTCAGCCGAAGGCGTTCAATTTCAAGTTTCATAGCTTCAATGAAGCCTAGTTTTCTCTCCTGCAAAGTTAAAGTCATTAAAATGAGTAAACATGTTAATGATACATCTAGATTTTTTTTTTTTTTACTTAGCTGACAAGAGACTATGGTTCTATGCATGTTTTCCCTGTACATATTTGAAAGTAACAAAAAGGCTACTATAGAGATGCCACTGTTAAATACAAACAGATCTTGCAGAGATGCCCTGAGGAATAACTATGAAGTGTTAGAACAGGGTATATATTAAAATTGACTTTCATCTGAGATGAAGGCAGTGTCATGAGACGAAGGGTTCGCTTGAATGGCATTGTCAAATCCAAAGCAGTTCCCTCAAAATAACACGAGCTTTAAGTAAATGCTGCTTTTAGAACCAATTGATAATTAGAAGCAGCCCCAAGAAACACTAAAGAAGATCCAGCAGTCAAGCATCACATGCGATAAAAGATGACATTGATAAACTGGAAACAGATTTGACACATTACCAACAATAGAATACATTCTATCTTCTTGGCATCCTCTTTTTGAGTAGGATAAAGTAAAATGTAAGGTAATGGCTGTAAGCAATATTCGGTATATAATAGCATACCATATTTGAGCCTGCAAGAGACTTCAAACAGTTTATGTACGCCACTGAACTGATATCTGAAGATTTTGCCTCTTGTGATGAAGATAATTTATTAACAGCTTCAGCACCCTGATGCTCAACAACAGCTTGGTCCAAGAAATCAAGCAAGTCTCCTCCACTATGTACAACATTGTCAGCCAATGGCTGGGGAGTGGATTCTGAAGGAGTGTCTCCCCCAGTCAAAAGGTCAAAGCAGAAGTTGGCAGAAGTGTTTGGTTGCACTGAGTGTGTCACTTTTTCATTAGATAAAGAAGTGCTAAGAAACGGATTTGAGTCTAAACTAGATTTAAAAGGGCCGGTTTCATTTTGACATTTTTTAGCAAACTCAAACAATCTTGCACCCGGGCCTTCATTTGTAAATATGCCTCTCCAAGGAAGAGAAACTCCAAGGATCTCTACCTGTAACAAGATACAGTGACAATCATTATCCAGGTGAGATTACAGAAGGTCTCCATCTCTGTATTGAAATAGATAAATTGAAAGAGGTCCTCCAATAGAAATCCGTGTTTATGGTACTTCCAGGCCATGTAAAATTTCAGATCATGTAAACTGAACCAGTTGACCTAGTTGGAGATAAGACATGCAATTAACTAGAGAAATGTGAGTCAAGCTGCCAAACTGACCTAGTTCCAACTATATCATAAACAGAGCAAGGATTAATTCAATGTTTTGCTCATACCTTGTTGGTGAATATGAATTAACTGTTCGAGAAGGTAATTCTAATTCTACCCAAACTTTCCATGTTGCAATCATGCACACCACAACATGCACCTTCTATGTGACCAACCCAACAATGAATCACTGCATTCACCCCCAATAAAACAGAAAATGGCACCCACATAATCCAAAAATTCACTGAAGTTTCATGGAAGCAACAATTTATCTAGGCGTCATCTCATTCAGTGACATACAGTTTTTCCATGATGTTTAAAAATCAGGGCATCAGGCACAGCTATCAAACCTAAAAAAAGCTCAGTTAAGAACAGATTATATTGAATTGTTGTGTACGAGTATAAAAATTAGCGCCAAAGGAGATCTCAAACAATTCTGGCTTACCAATCCTACTACCTCTTATCTAGTATGAAAGCATTACTTTGGCATATCCAAATCACACACATATTTGTCCATACCCTTCCATATGGAATCATATCCATTGTCATAAAAAAAAAAAATCTTCTTAAAACGCAAATAATCATATATAGTAATTGAAGAATGAAGGGATATGTAAACTGCTTATGGAACCTAATAGTCCTTATATATTCATGAAACTAATCGAGAAAGAGAGAACATAAAACATATAATAAATTGCTTTCTACCTCACCAAGAGTCATAGGGCTTCCAGAAACAGCAGGATAGAAAGTAACTGCAACTATGCGAGTAAGGAAGTCCAGTTCTCCCTCCAATTCTTCAAAATCATACAATAAAGAAAAGGTAGAAGTGTCTTGAGTATGCAGGCGTGTGCCAGCACCAGTGATGGCCATATCCTCTGCACTAATCGGTCCTGGTAAGGGAATCAAAAGGTTTGTCCCATTCGCACACCGAGGAATAGATGTGCCCTGCCAAAAATATCCAGTGCAAAGTCAGAAATCATCACCAATTATCCAGGACTGTAGGGTGCTTATCTAATTTCAATGAACCATTAGGACCTATTATTATAGGAAAAATAACAAGAATCAGTAAGTCCAGACTCCAGAGTCATGACTCATTTTATACCATCAACAAATCAATATAAGAGGAAAACTTAAGCCTTTGCTTGAGAAAATCTCAGTTGCATAAAGTCTTCAGAGGGGGAAAAGGATCATCAATAGCATTATCGAAAGCATCTAACGTGCCCAAGTTTCATGAGCTGTTCATACTGGTAGAATATACACTATCTATCTTCCATTCTTCCCACGTACTATCCTTGGTGTTCCCTGAATCATCTTCATTAATATTTCTTTTTCCCATTCTTCCCCAAACCATATAGTATTTTTCTAACATACCTATCAACTTATAAGCATTGCCCTTTTGACTCAATTTTTCACACACACACACACACACACACACATTGATCATCCAGGAACTATACAAGGCAGAGTCCTTTGGACCCACCCCAACGGTGCCAGAAAAGTATATTTTCTACTTACGCATATTGCTCCTTCCTTTTCTTCCAAGGTGCAAGTTCTTGCAGGGTGTTCTGGTGTACCTCTATGATCAATGCATGCTGATACAGAAAATCAGAAGTATGAGAAAATCTAGTAAAATTTAGTTATAATAATATAATTTTCATATTGAAACATAAAGAGAAAATCTGTATAAGAAACTCACCTAGGTCGAAAACACGCCTATAATCCTTGATGTATCCTATTATCTTCTCATCATATTCAAATCCTGGGTTCCATACCAGAGAACCATAGCCAAAAATCCAAAACACCATGATTGTATAATTCCTGCACAACAAAGTTTCATTACAACTAAAAAACATGTATTGATACACTAAAGATAAGCAAGGGAAATCTTCAACAACTCACATCTAAGAATACAAAAATGACCCATTCAGACAAAAGGATCTGGTTCAAAACATTTTGCTTTTGAACTAACAATTTCGATACATAAGCTGTAATCTGACATTGACAGTTCAAACTATGACTGAAGAAATTTCATTGACATCAACCAAACACTCAAATGCATAACACTGACAAAACTTCTATGTCTGCATAAGTAGCTGATCATGTTAAAGTTACAGTCAGGGATCCAATGGGATAAGCATTAGACCCAGACAATTCCAAGCACCCAAATTTGTAAGACATCAACAGCAATTACTGGCTTCTCCTAATTAACCATATATTCTCCAAAACAAAATGCAAAGGCCAACTTCCAAATCTGATTTCCTATTAACTCCCTAGTGAATGGCCATTAACATAGACATTCCTCTAAATATTACAATTAATTAATCACTCAGATCGAATGGATGAGGCGGGATACAATTCTTGTTGTATTGTATGGTCACATTTAAAGACCCACACTAAAAGTATCAACCTCACCTTTCCTATAAATAGCTCCCCCTTTTCTCTTCCACTAAAATTTGGAAAAGGCAATCTCCTAAATTCCTAGATCTGGATAAAGTTCAAACTTTTAGTCATATTATATCATTCTAATTAATTTATATTTTTAGGAACATCATATCTCACATGGAGGCAAATCAACTGAGGCCAAAGCCAGAGTATTTGGGTACATTAGTCAAAACAAGAATCCATATTTGAAATCTAAACTTATTGGCATACTACCTTTTGACCTTTTTTGTTTGTTTAAAATTCAATGGGGGCAATGAAGAACAAGATAATATTAAAACAGAAAAAAAGTATCATAGATCAAACAGCAAGCAGTGCACAAGTATAAAAAGCAACATAACAGATGACCTAAAAAGGCATTAAAACAAGAGATTTGAGTTCTTACCCAGAGAAGCCAACAGAGAGAAAAGGAATAGAGCTCTGATCTGAAAGAGGTGAAGAAGACGAGACAAATAAGAGAGAAGAGGTTCTCTCTCTTACGCGCTCTCTCTCTCTCTCTCTGTCTCTCTCTCTCTCTCTCTAAAGTAGCTTCTGTGTGTGGTATGAGGAGGGAGGTGCAATGTTGAGGAAGACGACTATTTATGGACCGGTAGAGCAGAGCAGAGTCGAATACAAAAAAAAAAAAATCGAAACCGGAAAAGAAGTTGTGACACGTGTGCATCTATCGATGTCATGTATCATGTGTCGCACTATGAGCATACATATTAGATTTTTTTTAAGTAAGAAAATAAAAAATTATATTCTATAATGATGTATGTATGGTATGGTATGGTATGGTATGGCATGGCATGGCATGTGCTCAGATACATTGAACCTGGACACATTGAGCAACCGTGCAGAAACAAGTGGTAAACTTTTTTTTTTTTTTTTTTGGGTAAACTAAACCTACCTAATCTTGTAACTTGAAAGAAATCTGCATTTAAATGTGTATAGGTTCAATGAATGTAGACATTCCAACACAATTTAAGAGCCTCTCTCTAGTCATAGCCTTGCCCAAAACCTAATACTGCCACTAGCAACCAAGCTTTCCATTATTATCTACCTTCGCTTCATATTCATTTAATTTAGTGTCAAATTTTCATTGATTAACCTGCTTAGTTCTAACAAGCTAACTTGTTGAACACAAATATTTTAAACGTCATATTCAAGAGTGATAAAAGTCATATACAAAAATTTGAAATGAAATGCACTCTCGAGGTTAAATTATTCACCTAAGAAATCTCTAAGAGATGCTTCAAAGGAATGGATTCTCGTAACTATTACAAAATGAACATGTGTCATCGTACAACTCAATAAAAACAAAACATTTGACTGTATAACTTGAAAAACAAATTTCCACTTCGCTTACTACAAGAAAATCAATGTATTATGACAAAAATTATATCTATTTGTCAAAAATTTGTATGTCAAAATTATCAAATTAGACAAACACTTTCTGACAAACATGGACTGACGAATTATAAGTTCCGTAAAAAATTATTAGATCAAAACAAGGCAACAACAAAAAGTTAGCATTCTCTCTTGTGTTTCTATCATCATATGTCTTATGTCGTTCCTTGTCGTCTGAAGTCAAAGGTAAGTCTTACACTACAGGTTTGTTGTCGATTGCGGTTGTCTATCTACTCATCACCATTGTCTACTAGCGATTGGGAACGTTGCACATCGACAAAATAGTTTGTGAAGCTCGTCAGAAAGCATTCTCCAATTGCAATTGTTTCACACTATGTCGCTGATCGCAAATACGTATGTCCATCTCCTTCATGCTATTCTCGACGCTAAATCACAGACTATGATCGGATTCAAAGCTCATCTCACTCCCTTGCGACGTCATAAGTCTTATTGTGTGCATCCATTAGCAATGTCTCCTAAAACATGTCACTGCTCCTCAAGGACTATTTCATTCATAGAGGTTAAGCACTCACGAGCCATCTCCACGACGATGGACGGGAAAATGATGAGGAGGTATGTAAATAATGGGTGGAATGGGAACTGGAAGCCTCATCATAAAACTCCATGGACGCCATTCTTAGGGCAAAGACGTGTTTTCAGTTATGAACTCTAGTAGCTTTCGAGAAGATATAATACTCATCGAACTATCAGGTTCCACAATTAATAGTCGTCATCAAATGTGTGAACCTCTCTTGAAAAGATACAACATAAAATTTATAATTTAGTAAAATAAATATATTCAGCACATAGAGCAACTATAAATAAAAATTTTAGATTCATATTAATGATTTACTTGTAAACTTTACGCCGACTCAACACAAATGACTGATTAAGATGGAGGCCGGAGAGGAGAGGAGTCTTTTTAAAGACCACGTGCGATGTCGGAGCAACGTCGTATGTAGTCACCGACAAATAAACAAAGTCTTAAATACAAACCAGAGTATGACCATGAAACCGAATTGAATATGATGAAAATATATTACCATAGGACGGACGTGCACATTTGTGGAGAGGGAGCCTCCTACATGGGTGGGTAGAATTGGAGCAGTATTTTCCCCACCATGAAGGTTACTGATCCATCAATAACCCCAAGTTTCTTTGTTAAGTCATTTTGATTTACAAGTGAAGTGCACATTTAAAATTAATTGGGCTATTTATAAAAATGGAGACAAGCCCACTTCATTCCTCAACTTAACAATAAAAAGCCCACCTCAACTGGAAAAAAAACTTAAGCCCACATTTTGATCAAAAGTTTGAAATACCGGAAACACCCTTGACCGTACAGCAACCCTAAATGGTTTTCTTCTTGCTTTCTCTGCATCCATCTCCATCTTCTTCATCATATTCATGCCACAGAAATGATCGGATCTTAAAAGAGCGTCGCTGAGCTTGCCCATATGGTTATGGCCACGCACCGGAGCAGATTCAACAGTGAATGGTACGCAACAGGTACGTGCCTTGCTCCGCCACTCAACCCTAATTTTACTATCTCGAGCCTCTAATTTTCTCACATTTCAAATGGTTTTGAATTTAATGACCTTCTAGTGGGTAATGATGAAACTGAAGATATGGGCTTTGTGTGTTTGTATACTGCATTGTAGCTTTTGTTGGAAACCCAATCACATGTGTAATATACTGATTTAGCTGTTTGCTGGCCCTGCATGTTGGTTTTGGTTAACCTTTTAATCCTTCCACAGTAATGGAAAGTTGATGATTGTTTAGTACCTGTACTGTCACATATGCTTGCTTATATGTACCACATTTGGAGTAGAAATAAATAAGATGCCATCTTTACTATTTTTGTCCTACTTATTTTGGTTGAGTTGTGCTTGTGGGTCAATTATCAATTTTGGCCTCATAATGATATTGGCAGCACAATGAATTTCAAAATGCCGTCTTTATATCTGCAATCTTGTTCTAAGAGTGTTTTCTAGAAATCTATTTGAGAATTCTTTCAACTTGCCAGATACTGTTATTGTCGGTTTAGTTTGGAAGCATATTAATATCCAAAGGTAGACACTTGAGGGTAAAATGAAGCGGGAAGATAGCAACCAGTCACGGGCTTCGGGTTCACGGCGTACACGTTCTCAGATAGGTCCGGACTGGACATTAAAAGAATCACTCATCTTAGTCAATGAGATTGTTGCTGTCGAAGGGGATTGCCAAAATGCTTTGTCAAGCTTTCAGAAATGGAACATAATAGCAGATAATTGCACGGTTCTAGATGTTCCCAGGACTTCGTATCAGTGCAGGAGAAAGTGGGACTCTTTGCTTGACGAGTACAACCAGATCAAGAAATGGGAGTCACAGTCAAGAAACAATTCATTTTGTTCTTTGGAAGGTGATAGGAGAAAAGAGTTTGGACTTCCAGAAAATTTTGATGATGAGCTGTTTAAAGCTATTGATGATCATATAAGAGCACAGGATGCCCAACCAGATACAGAATCAGATAGTGACCCAGATGCAGAGGCCGATACAGTCGATGTCATTGAAGAAATAGGTAACTTTCCATCAACCCTAAAAATGCTATTCGTATTACATGTCTTGAAAATCTAAAATTGTTTGTCTGGATTATAATCGTTAACAACTCTTCCCTTTATTATATCCAACAATGATACTTTCAGGTTGTCTATGCCTAATTTTACATTGAAAAACATATTTTGTGTTCTGATTCAAAACAAACAAACCAATCAAGCATACCCACTGTAACTAATTATTACTTTGTTATGCTTTATCCGTATGTGAATGGTAGATGCCATTGTAGGCCAAAGAATATACAAATATGCTAACTATGCTTTTGTAACATTTCTGTGAGCAATAGCTTGTAATAGGATTTTCTAATAATTGCTACTATACTATATTGACGACAAAGAATAGCTTTCCATTTCAAGGGAGAGTGTGGGGGTAAGGTTGAATTGGGTGATTGGTTAGTTAAAACTAAATATTTGGTATACCCTCAGGGCCCAAGAAACAGAAACGGCGAGTAAGGCCTCCAGAAAGTCGTAGGGAAGGAAAACTTCCAAAATATAACAGCAGCAAGGATCAAAAACTTCTTCAAAGTCAAGCAGAAACAAAGCCTCTAAGATCCTGTTATGAAGAGAAACGTCAAAAAAGTAGGGTTGAGGAAAAGCCTCAGAAAAGCCGCAATGAAGAATTGCACCAGAAAGGCCTCAATGAAGAAGTGCAGCAGAAAGGCGTCAATGAAGAACTGGAGCAGGAAAGCAACAGCGAGGAAGGCACCGAGGAGAGTTTTTCAGAAGAAGAGGAAGCAAGTGGAGAAGAAAAGGAGGAAATGACGATGGCCAAACTGCGAGAGAATGCAGAATTCATACATGCTATCGTGAATGGAAAACCAAACGAGAAGCCAGATTACAGGGCTTTTGGTTTAAAGAATGTGAAGAACTTTCAGGCGGATTCTGTAAGGCGCAAAGGGGATGCGCTCATCGCATGCCTAGGAGAGATTTCGAACACCCTTCACCAGCTGTGTAAATATCCAGACCTGTGACTAGTTTTCTAGGCAAGCCAAGACCATGATGTTAATGTTAAATTTAATTTGGTAGCTAGATTCATCATCAACACGCATTCCTGAAAAGAGGTCTGTAAATTAAATTTTCCCTTGAACTCTGGAAATGAACGAGGCTTTTGATGATGTAAAAATGTTCAGTGTTATACGACTCTGCTGGGGATCGAACCCAGAATCTCTGGTTTCGTAGACCAGCGCCTTATCCATTGGGCCACAGAGTCAGTTGATGTTACTAGATTTATAAGTTGTATGTAGTAGTAGTATTATACAGATAACTTTACTTGGGTACCATCCTAATGTAGTAGAGTGCATTAATATATAACTTGATCAAACTCTATCTTAATACAGTAGATGATTGTTTTTTATGAGGTCCTGTACGTGCACAGTTCATTGCAAGGGAAGGGACATAAACATGATAACATATACAACAGAGGACACGAACACCCCAGCTCAATCCCCTGAATCAATTTTGATCATGTCAAGACAGAACCACCACCTTACTGAGTATCCACAAAACCAGAGAAAACTCAAATGCAAAGATGGTATGGAGCAACCCTCTATCCAGTGCGAACCCGAACAGCGTTATCCCTCCATTGTTATGCTGCAGATACGTCACTGCACATTTCATTTCATATCATAACAACAACATCAATATATATATGTAATATTGATCAATATACATGATACATATGCATGGACTTGGACTCACCCAAAGCTTGTCTTGTATGGAAGTTGGAAGATGGGTCTTGTGACGGATCTGTGACAAATATGTCCGACGACGAATCACACCCATCATATTCATCCCTTCCGACATCACATAGTACCGCGCCTTTCCTCTTATCCGATTCACCAGCCGAGGCTGAGGCACTAGTCACCAGCATATGCCATCTAGTCGCAATGGACACAATCCCTTGTGCTCTATGTGTAATTCTTGCTGCCCCCAGTAGCCCCAAAAAGAACCCGCTTAACTGAACCGCTGAACAAACCTGCACAATATAAGTGTAACAAAATTTTGGTGTACACAAGTATCCAAAATAAGTGCACAATATTTATGAATGTGACAACTTGAACTTATTATATATGTACTTACCACAAGATCGCCGGAATTGAAGAAATTTTTCTGTGATTTGGGAGCAAGAACAAGCAACAACGCACCCAACTGGCTGACCGTGATAACCACCAAAGAAGCAATGATAAAGAACCGGTAACGGTGGCTCGTAACCGACAACTGTTTCTTGATCCTCATGTGCTCTTCAAATATCACACTGGCCTCCGACTCGCACCCTTCCTCGAACAGCTTGTGGACCCCTTCGAACCTCAGGATCTGGAGCTCACACGTCAGCCGGAACAGCACGCACACCAGCAAGAACACGCCCGTGCGGTACACCCACGAGGCCAGCACCAGGACAAAGATAACCGAGTTGGCCGGAACACCGGGGCTGACGAACGGAATCTTGATCTTCACAACGGAAAAGAACACGATCTTGTGGGCCAGCTCCACAAAAAATGAGGGCAAGAGAATGAAGGCTAGGTACCGGAAGGCCCGGTCGAGCTCGCAGGTGTACCGGCGCCGGACGAAGAGGGAATCGTCCCGGAGGCCGTCGAGGAAGAGGAGTTGTCGGAGGCCGTAGCGGCTGAAGAAGCGGGAGAGCGTGAAGAAAGCTATGGCGGCGGGGCCGGGCATAGGGAGCTGGACGAGCTTGTTGATGGACAAGGGGTCGTCGGAGGGGACGCGGACCACGACGGAGCTGACGGAGGGGACGAGGACGGCGAGGAGGAGGAAAGCGAGGTAGGATATGAACTTGCCGGAGCAGGTGGAGTGGTCGAGTGCGGACCACTTGAGGCTTGTCCGCAAATGGCGGAGCTCGTCGGAGAGGAATGATTTTGATCTTGAGTATAGTGGTTGGAGAAGTAGGGGTATGGTGGTGGTGGAGGTGTCGTCGGCGAAGGAGACGCGGCGGCTGGAGAAGTTGACGTCGATGTGGGTGTCGCCGGAGGAGTTCATGGCATGGATGAATATATTAGTAGTTGGTTGGAAGCAAAATTAATTAAAGTAGGGATTGGGTTGTACAAGAGGTGTGTGATGTTATATATATATATATATATATATATAGAGTGAG
>JAYMTK010000198.1:0-27330 GCA_036897405.1 Pelargonium myrrhifolium | reverse complement strand
ATGTTAACGGAATGGAGAATATTCCGTTAACTTGACGAAAAAACACATCACACAAATAAAAGGGGTAGTCCAATGTCCAGTTTTAAAACATGGGGGCATGTGTTTTCAGTGTATATCATGGGGGGGTCCTCTGTCATTTCCCTTTTATAATAATAATGACTTGCAATTTTGCATATGCATTGCAATCTTCCCAAAAATTGTCTCATCTAAGCAGCGAAACGCCAAACTCATAAGTTGAGGAAGCTCAAATGCAACTATTAGGCCTTTTTTCAGGTGATGTTGGTATTGTATAAAAGAAAAAGATTAAGTGGCAGCGACCTCCCGTAATTGAAACAGGACGAAGATGTTATAAAAAAAAGTCGAGTGGCAGCAACTTTCCGTAATAAGAACATAACATAAATGTTGCAACCATAGACTCTAATGCTATTGTTAAGCGCTATTGGACATTCTCACCCCAAAAGGTAACTCAAACGATCAGGTAATTGTCTCACACTTATAAAGCAAGTACCAAAAGATCTTCGAATTAGGTGTTTAAGAGACGTTCGCCTTGTCAACCCCATCAAAAAGCTTTTTCTTCTTTCACTTCATTCACACACTTGTTTGCCATGGTTGTCTTCCCTACTCTTCCATCATTGCATATATGGATCATGAATACCTTGTCCGATATAAACACTTGATTTTTGTCGAGTTTTTAGGTCAAAATTATTGTCGTCGCAAAATCCGCCGCAATTTTAGTAGGCTTAGTTCTATTTCAAATCAGTTTCATCAAAAAAAAAATTGTTACTTAAACATCAAGTGATCGTCACATTATTCTAATTTGACGACATCACTATAGATCAGACCAAATAGATACAAAACATCATAGTTTACGATCAAATTGAAATAATATGAACAATACTTTCATTACCTGAGACATAACATTTTCCAACTTCTAATGTAGTGTCATACACATGTATATGTTTAAATCCTGTCTTGCAACGACACGGTACTCTTATATTTACAGAGAGGGACCGTTGTTCAGGAACATTTGACTCACGCGCTTGGTGGTGCAGGTGCTTCTTTTGCACAATATAATAAAATAATAACAAGACAATGGTCCATATTAACGTATGGACCATTGTCTTGTTATTATTTAATTACATTGTGCAAAACACCTGCACCTTCAAGCGCGTGAGTCAAATGGTATGAGGTTGTTGTAACTTAACTTGAGGTCTCGAATTAGAATCCTAAAGAATGGTAGAAAGAGTTTTCCATCTTTGTGGTCTTACTCGACTCGAATGATCCGAGCGTAGTATGTCTTAAAGATACTGATTCCGTATTAATCGTGAGCCACTTCAAAAACTTCACGGTTAAAACCCAAAAAGACACGTGCCAAAACATGAAGCGGACCCATCCATAGGTTCCCCGAAAGAAATGGCATTGGCTGTGACCGAGTCTTCGTACGATGCGCGTAATGTTAACATTAACAGTGTGCGCATTTCACCCACCGCGCATTTTTGTCCAGACGCCCCCATATCTCATCCCCTTCTTCAGTATCTATCCACCTCTCTCGATTTCTCACCAAATTCGAAGATTTTCATTTTCAATTCCCAGTTTTGATTCGATTTCACTGCTCGTTCAGCTTCGGAGACTCGAAAAGTCTCAAATCCATTGCGCTTTTCGGTGAATTTACCTTCCAATTTCACACCTTCGAAAATTTGGAAACCCTAAATTTTGAGCTTTTGAGCCGAAAAAATCTAGAATTTTGCGTTTATTCGATTGTATTGTATGCTGTTTGACAGAATTCGACTTTCGTTTGAGATTGAGTTTTGCAGATTCGATGAGTTTTGTCTCGGGGGTTGAATTTCGGGGATTGGTTTGGTTTTTCATGTGTTCGAAAAGTTGGAAAATCTATATCGGGAGCTTTTGAGCCGAACAACCCTAGAAATTTGTGTTTTCTTCGATTGTATTGAGTTTTGCAGATTCGATGATCGGCAATAGAAGATAGGTTTTGTCTCTGGCGTTCAGGTGTTTGAAGGAGAAGGCGAGGATTAGATATTTTTGAGGTAACGTTGTAGAAAAGCTCATATTTTGCAGTTTTTTTCCAGCAAATTTTAGCTGAAAAACACCGGGTTTTGCTTGTTCACTGCTAGTTCTAGGTTGGATTTGGAATTTCGAGGTGCATATTTGGATTTCGGACACCTTTCCATGGATGTTTATGTCTGTTGAATCTGAAAGGTATCATTTTGTGGAGTTTTACTGAAAGCATCATAGAGTATTGAAGGAGAATAGAATCAGTATTATCTTAGAATCTTCAGGAGATGTCTGTGGAAAGGTCTTTTGAGGCATGGGAGGAGGTGCAACGGCAAGGTCAGGACTTGGCGGACAGGCTTGCACAGGGATTTACGGGTCTGATACAGTCACATCAGATAGCTCCACCCTCCTTCCCGTGGCCAAACCCGCCCAAGTCAAAGAAGCTATTTGACATTGATTTTCCAAGACAGAAATTTGTGAAAAAGGATTTTGGATTGGCAAGCGATAATTTAGGGATTAATGGGGTTTCTGCAATTCTTGATATTGGCAGTAGGATTGGGCAGGTTGGTGCAGATTTCGGAGCTACCTTGAACGGGGTGGTGCACCAGTTCTTTAGGCGACTGCCGGTACCTTTTAAGCAAGGGGAGAGTGGGGTTTCAATTGTTCGGGTGGATGCCAATGGGAATAGACATAGGGCTGATGTGAGTGGGAAATCAGAGGAGGATTTGGAATTGGGTTTGTTAAAGAAACGGTTGCGGGATATTGGGTTTACAGAAAATGACGGCAGTTCAAATTGGTTGGTTGATGACGAAAATCTGGGATACACTGTAAAGTCAGGTGGGCAACTTGCTAGACCACAGGTAAATTTTTTGGAGATATTCATATCTATATTTTGGATAGTTTTGCTTCGATGTGTGCTATTGCTTGCTTGTTCAAGTACAATGTTCATACTATATAGGTAAAGCTCGTTATTTGGTATGCTTATATAGCTATAAATATAATCAGCTTCAAGAATCATGCAAGTATGCTAGGTTTAAATGCAATATAGGTTAGTAATATTGGATTAATTTATAGAGAAATGGGATACAGAGATAAGTTAGCTTTTCATAAAACTCTTGTTGAACTTGGCTTTATTCGTCTCAGAATGATGTATCTTTAAGAATGCCTTTTGATGATTGTTATTTCAAGATTTTTGGTGGTTGTAACTATTTTGGTTGTAACTATTTTGTTATTAAATTAACAAGGAAGGCGGCCCATTGCACTAGGCTCCCACCATTTTGGAGTTCGGGGAGGATCATTTATGTATGCCTGTATATGGAGAAAAGTTTTTTCCCTTACTCAAACCACAGCCTCTAGGTCACAAGGAAGCAATATTATCATTGCTTCTAGGCTCACGCCGCTCACCCTCCTTTTGTTATATTGTATCGTTTTACTGAAGATTTTTAAAAAATATGTAAATGTGGTCGTTGAAGTATAGTTGGATTGTGTGTGTGTACTGATAATCAAAATTTACTGTCAAACTTTTGTGGCATTAAGAGAATCAAAGTTCCCATAGATGATGTTGTACAAAGTAGAAGAAGAGTCCTTGTAGAGACCTCTAGGAAACCACCTCATCAAATGATAGCTAATTATAGCTTGAGATTTTACACCTGTATTGAGAAGTTCCCTATTCATCGACTATAAAATTAGGTTTCATTGTATTGTTTCTATTTGTTTTCTAACAGTTCATTGTCTATTCAATGCAGGGTATCATAAATATTTCATCAACTTATGATAGCAGAACGAATGATGTGGATAGTTCTTTGGTTGCAAGGGGAGATTTATGGAGATTAGAGGCTACACATGGTAGTTCCACATCAGGAAGTGATAGTTCATCCCTCTTTCTTGTTCAACTTGGTCCAGTACTGTTTGTGCGTGACTCGACACTTCTTCTTCCGGTTCATTTATCGAAACAACACTTGCTTTGGTATGGGTATGACAGAAAGGTATGTATAATTACCAGACCATTTCGTAGATTGCTCTAGAAATATAGTATATCATATGATATTGGAGATGCTAGTGTTAATAAATTGATTAAGCAGTATATTAGTATTAGTCTACTCAACTACACTTTTGCCTACTTATGGTTATATTCTTTTCTAGATTATTCTGTGCCAAAAGAAGAAATATATTGATTCCTATATTTGTATGTGATTTCCTCTTATCCATAAACTAAAACAACCTCTTTGTGGTTGCAGTAATGCTGATATTGTCTTTGGTAAAAGGCAGCTTATGACTAATATTGTGTGCACCTTGGTGACAGTTCTGTTTTACGTGTAGAACAGCCACTGTGCATCTGAACTTAGCACAATATGTAGATAATTGACATCTTAGTATTTCCAAATTCCAAGTATATATCAGCATTGTTCTAACAATTGTTGTCCTTAATAGCAAGCAAGGATGTAGCTTATTTTGTCTACTTTGTTTGCTATTAGTTTTGCAAGTACTATGTATAGTCTTTGTGACTTGTTTGGTAAATTATGGTATTGTAGATGCTTATGTATGTTTCAAACCTTCTTTCTTTAGTTTGTTCTTATATGTTGATTTCACTTGGTGTCAGAACGGAATGCATTCTATTTGTCCAGCTGTGTGGTCAAAGCACAGAAGGTGGCTCTTAATGTCAATGCTCTGTCTAAATCCCTTAGCTTGTGTAAGTTGATAATTTATGTTTGAATTTCAGCTATTCTCATAACAATTATATAATTTATATTCACTAGTTGTGGTTCGAATGATTCTAATTTATTTTTGGCATGCTACGAAGTGTGTACTTATGAATGTAGATGTTATTTTATGTGATAAATAAAATTCAGTTCATTCTGTAAATAAATTCATGGCCTTATTATGCGGAAAGTGAATGTGTTGAATGGTTGTAGTAACATTATAGATATAAACAAGTAAAGGTAAACTTTTTACTGCTGCTAAAATTATGATATGAAAGCTTCTTGTACGGACCCGTGTACTAATCTCTCTCTCGCTTTCTCTCTCCAGTCATTTGTCGATTTGCAGTTTCCAAATGGGCAGTTAACCTATGTATCCGGTGAGGGGCTTACTACAAGTGCTTTTCTACCTATTTGTGGGGGCCTTCTTCAGGCGCAAGGTCAATATCCGGGAGAAATGAGGTTCAGCTTTGCTTGCAAGGTTAGATCATTAAATAGTAGGAGGTGTAGAGAAAATAGTTTTAGAATTATATAACTACTTAACTTTCAGTTTCTTCTTAGTAAAAACAAAAATTGCCCCAATGGGCCGAGTTACACATGGCATAGCTATCCCCTTTTCCCTTAACCCTTCCCCACCCCACTCAATGAAACTCAATCCCACGACCTCTCTCAAAGAAGTGTGTGTCTTGAACCTCCGAGCCATCCTCTAGAGGACTTGGCTTTCAGCTTTTGTTCTGATTTTCACAGATCTTTAGTTTGGTTGCTCGTAATAGAAATGTAAATGTATCTTTTATTTTTACTCTTTTCCAGAATAAGTGGGGAACACACTTCACCCCAACAGTGCAATGGCCTGACAAGTCGTTCACGATGGGTTTGACACAAGCCTTGGCTTGGCAAAGATCTGGACTCATGGTGAAACCAACTGTTCAAGTCAGGTGAGCTTACAACTTTTCTCCTTGTAGCTATGGTAATCTACTTATTTTTAGTACCATTTCCAGCAAAGAAGAAAGCACATCATTTCAAATTTCAAACTCATGTTGTTCTTATAGTTTGTGCTCTTTAAAGGAATTTCTAAAGCATTGAACCAAACAATTCTTTTGGTGCTGAAACATGGAAAAACTTTTACCTATTCTTTTTTTCCTGATTCATAGAACAAATAATTGAAATATGGCTACAGGACTGCTTCGTTTCCTGCAAGTTGTATTTCTTGTAGATTTAATGCTTGTGTGCTGCATATTGATATCACTGGTTAATTTGTATGCTAACTTATGTTTACAAGCTAACATTTTCCTGTTTTAATTATATACTCCGGCAGTGTATCGCCCACTTTTGGTGGAAGCAATCCCGGGCTGCGGGCGGAACTCGTACATTCTGTTAAGGAGCAACTGAATCTGATATGCGGATGTTCACTAGCATCACATCCTTCTGCATTTGCATCAGTATCCGTAAGTTACTGCAATACCATAATCTCGTTTGGTCAATATTGTTCCAACATTGCAAAAATGACATAGGAATATGATAGCTAGAGCTGACCATTCGTTTCGGGTCAGTTTTTTTTCGAGTTCAAAAGTCCTAACTGAACCAAACTCGCCTAACCTGAAAATTGATCATGTCTATTTTGTGTGACCCGAACCCGTAAAGATGTGGGCCGGTTTTTAGGTGTCCATGGCTTCTGGTTCTAACTGCCAGCTCTAGATATATTGTAGGATTGTTTTGTGATGGTTTATACTGCCCTGATGTCTCACTGGCTCTCTCTCATGCGGTGAAATCTTATCATTGGCTTGACTGAGTCTCAACTCATAAATATTTGTCTATATACATATAATATAAGTCATAAGCCGGGCTTTCCTTGATGTCTTAGTGGCTCATTCTCATAGCAATGGCAATTGTCGGCTCATTTACCATTTCTTATCCTTCTCTTTTCAATATACTTGGCTTTATGAACCCAACTTTGTCATCTCTACATACGCAGGTCGGGAGGTCCAAGTGGAATGGAAATGTGGGGAGCTCGGGGATCGTAGTGAGGGTGGACACTCCTCTTTCGAGTGTTGGTCGGCCTTCCATATCCGTTCAAATAAACAGTGGTATCGAGTTCTGATTTTACAGCCCCAGAACTCCAAGATGCAGTGTATATAGTAACTACTACCAGTAGCATGGCTCAAGTTGGTGCAACTTTTGTCACATCACATCACATCACATCACATCACATGTCATGTGAATATGAAAATGTTGTTTCTTTTATATCATCAATCCTTGGTGTCTCTATATTTTCCTTTGACCTTAATGGGTTGTAATTTTTTGGGAAGTTGAAGTAAAGTGGTTATTTTTACATTGAAATGTTGCTATCTTGTTAATATGGTTCTATCTATATATTTTGGAAAAGCTTTTAGAATTAGTATACACATTCTACCAAAGATTGGGACAAAATCATTGTGTTTATTTTCATATTTTGGATAAAATAAGTCACAAGAGATAAATGAATGTGTTGGTATGTTCTTCTCGAACTACTTTTCGTTAGTTTAAACATGCCCAAACAATCAACTTAGAGTTGGAAAAATGGATCCGTACATGTGGATACTTGCAACTCAACTCGAAAAAATACGAGCCAGGTTAAGGTTGGATTCTCATATGCAATTTTCAAGTAGGGTATACTTGCAAAAAACAATGTATTTTATACTTTTATACATAAAATCCTTAACTTGACCTTAACCCGACCAATCCGAAAAACTCTCTAAGGTCGGGTTAGGGTTAAGGTGGTTCCTACCCGAACGACCTTTTGCCACCTCTAAATTAACTAGAGTTGACAAACAGTTGGCCGATAAGATCAGACTCATGAGTTTTCTATTTGACAAATTCAAGTCCGCAACCAGTATTGTCAGATAGTCACTGTTAGTTAGAAATGACAATTCGTCTTTGTAGATAGTGTTCAAAATTTAGTATTTGTTTACATATGTCAACTTGACCCGACTTGATTATTAATCGGATTGAATTACACGATTTGTTTTATAAGCGAATTGACTCGATAACATGTTTACATAGTTGAGTTCAAATTACACGGCACGAACTTATATTCTCGACCCATTTAATTTATATGAGTAATTTTTTAAACAATTACATTTTCATACTTAAATGGACGAGTGATAAATATGTTACACGATCTGTTTAATTAAACGACTTCAACCCAAACACGATCCGATTACGTGTCGACTTACTCCACACAAATCCGATTAAGTTAAAACCAAACCTACTTAAACTCGTGACGTGTCACACGGGTAATGACCTAAATTGTCAATCCTAATACGAGTGGTACTTAGATAGTCGAATTTGTGTTTTTTTGAATTATTTAGAATTTGGGCTCAAGTTGGGCTCAAAGCCCAGCCCATGTAGATTCGATGGCGTGTCGTCTCTTTCCCTTCCTTCGCAATCATTACTTGCTTTGCCAAACAGAAACTCTTCACCAACACAACACAACGACTCATCGTTTTCTCTGTAAATCCATACACGACGATTTCTTCTTCAATCCAAAGGCCAAACCCTAGGAAGCTCTGTAATTATGGACAATCACTTCCGATACCCGAAAATCCAGCTCGACGAGTACGAGCCCAATTTTCCATCTCTCTCGGTAATCGATTAATTTCTCAATTTTTTTGTTCTCAATTGCTTTTTTGTTGCCTTTTCTTTTAATTATCTGTTGGGTTGCTCAGAAAGATCGTTAATTTTGGTAAAAATCGGAACTTTATGGAGTTTGATGAGTACTGGTATTTGGGTAATTATGATCGCTTTTCTTCTTATCTTTTTTGTATTCTATGGCTTTAGTCAGCAATCAAGCAGTTGGGTTTTGAGCTAGTTATGTTTTTGTAGAGCAAAACTGTGGTGCTTTTGTAGTTTTAAAGCCAAAAGAAGTGGTTTTTGATTTTGGTATTGGAGGTTTTCAAGTTATTTGGGTGTTTTTTTGAAGTATTTTTTTTGGTATTGAGAGCCTGGGAAATTGGTAACATGTGGCATATTAGACTAAGAAAAATGATTTAGCTAGCTATGTATTTAGTTTAAAAAATTAGAATGCATTTATAAAATCATGAGATGGAACTTAATTTGAATAATTCTATTTGGATTTTGAAAACTTATTTATATGTTTTTGGTTAACTAGTGAAATTGGTCCATTCAGTGCGGTCGCTGTCCATTCCACACATTTTTGGTCCCTCTCGATCTTGTCCGGTTCCATAGAACTAGTACTTACCTGAAACTGTGTCTGCTTGATAAGAAAAATATGTAGCTATTAGTTATCCATTTAAACAACCCACATGGTACTGTATATGAGGAGTCTGAAAGTTGTTTAAGCTTCGTAAAGTCTTTTGTTCTCCAATATTTGATCTTTGTTATTGCCCTGCCGAGTGATAATTTAAATATGCTTTCCAGGATGCTAGTGACGAAGAGGCGGAGCAAAGAGAAAATGGTACTTCGATGCCAACAGATGAACATGTGCCCGAGGAAAACCATCGTCATAGAGATTGTGAAAGTGAATCACCTTCTTATTCACATCATTCTGTTGCCAAAGGGGGACATGAAGAAATTACACGTCATAGAGATTGTGAAAGTGAAACGCCTCCTTCACCTCCTTCTACTGCTAAAGAGGGAAATGAGTCTAAAAAACACTTGGGTGTCGGGAAGCAGAAGCAGGGTAAATTGTTCTGTTACGACACGCCACTTCCTGAAGAAACCGGGTTTTGGATACCCGTCTCTGTTCCACCAATGTCAGAAAACATACGTGATGATTGGAACAAAGGTTTTCCTCTTGATGGTGGGTACTTTCCTGATGGAGACTTGGGTTGGGATCAATTCATTGGAGACAATAAGGAGATGACTATGTGGGATGTGGTTATTGAGATGTTACATGCAGCAAGAGGGAAAGTGAGTGCTCTCGCTTCAGGTGATGTGGTCGGATGTAGGCTTTCCTGGATGTCCGATAACCTTCTTGAGCAAGCCTGGAATGAGATGGCCCAAACTCTTACGGAGGCTAATTTTGGTAACATAAAGGAGATTCTTGAAGCGGAACCACCAAAATGGTTGGCTGATAGTGCTGCTGCTGCTTGCATGCTTTGTAATGTCCGGTTCCATCCCATCATGTGCTCCAGGCACCACTGTCGTTTTTGTGGAGGGATATTTTGTAGTCAGTGCTCTAAGGGTAGGAGCTTGTTACCCACAAAGTTCCGAGTCGGTGACCCACAAAGAGTCTGTGATGTATGCTGTGTGCGCCTCGAGTCTGTACAATCGTACTTGATGGATCAAGTGAGTCGTGCTGCTCAGTTGCCAACTCATGATCTGACAGACCTAAGTACTTTGAGATCGTGGCTGAATTTTCCTTGGGGGCAGACGATGGAATACGAGATCTATAAGGCCACTAACACCATTCAAGGTTATAATAAGGTAACATTATTTCTGAATTGTTTGTATTTATCTTTGTTTGTTCTCTCTCCCCCAATGAACTGATATAGTATTCTTTAAAAGATAAACAAAAATCTTTTACTTTCTCCACCCCAAAATGAGTGTCCACTTTTCTTTATTGGTTAGTTAGTTATGCATGGATTACCAACAATAGCCCTATGATAGGTTATTTAGAAGCCCTTAAGTTTGTTAAAACAATGCCACATATGGGTATAAGGGAAAAGTGCAACTCTTACTAACTCTTCTTAAAGATCAAGCCATTTTAAGAATCTTGTTGGAATTTTTTTTTACATTAAATTGCTGGCAAGTTTTGCTATGATAAATATTTTAAACAGAATGGCTTTACCTTATCCCAACGAACTGTCAAGTTCTTATTTGGCATTGTATACCCTTAGGACACAAGGTGACAATTTTATGTTCATCAGTTAACTCGTATGCATATATGTGAGAAGTGAATAGCTAAGAGAAAGTTTGTTATTAAAGCTCTGAAGCAATTTTCTTCTTCTTCTGTAGTGTATACTTTTTTATATATTACGTTCTTGTGGAGTTACAACATATAGTTTTCTCAGGTTGGTTCTCTTTCTCCTGAGAAGTCCATACCAGATGCTATTCTGAGACAAGCAAAAGGCCTTGCAATCCTTACCATTGCAAAGGTCGGTATGATGGTAACCTACAACATTGGAACGGGCCTAGTTATCGCTCGCAGAGAGGACGGTTCCTGGTCTCCACCTTCTGCCATTTCTTCCTTTGGTATGGGTTGGGGAGCTCAGGTAATAGTAGCGTCATCACTTGTTTATACTTTTGTTAGCCTTTTGTTTCCTCGAGTAATTTTTAGGGGAGTAAGTTTTTATGCAAAAAAAAAAAAAAAATGATGTAATGATCGGTGGATATCTGTGTTCAAACTTCGAACTGAAGCAAACCTTTTCAAATCTTACGTGAGCAAAACAGGCTGGAGGAGAAGTGACCGACTTCATAATTGTGTTGAGAACAAGTGATGCTATCAAAACATTCAGTAGCAACATGCATTTCTCTGTTGGAGCGGGTTTGAGTGCAGCGGTTGGCATCGTTGGGCGGGCTGCCGAAGCTGATCTTCGAGCTGGCGACGGTGGTTATGCTGCTTGCTATACTTACAGCTGTAGTAAAGGTACGTTCAGTTTAATGTTGTGTTTTTTTATGCTTTCGCATTGGTCTGCTAACGGAGTTAGTTTTCACGTACCAATATTTTTCTCACATTTAGAAACTTAATATTCTGATTATAAGCACTACGGATGAACATGGTTAGGTCATACCATTTGAATGTAAAATAAGATATGTATAAATATAAAATGAATGCGCAGTATATTTGTGTATAATGGTGGAGGTCAAACCTTACTAACAAGGTCGTCATCCTTTAAGTAGTGCAAGTCCAAACCGTCATGTGCCCATTTATTGGAATTTTACATGGTATTAGACTTGGTTATGATTTAGGCCTTAGTTTGAAAGGGGTCCGATTATGTTGCCTCTCCGTGTTGTCTCCGACCCACTTGCAAAAGGACACGCCTGCAGGGGCCCACATGAAAGGAAAATACTTACACGTGAGGGGAAGTGAAAAAATATCGGGAGTTGTCTGCAAAAGAAGGTAAGTATAGCCGTATAGGGTATTCTTTTTGTAAATGGTCTTTTGGAAGGTAATTGCCAATACTTGGTTTCAAATCATATTGTATTATAGACTTCGTTTTTTTTTTCTTTTCCTTTTTTGAACTAAAGTCGATGCCATGTAATTTCCATATGAAACTACATGAACACAGAATGGACCGAATCCAATGCTCTTTGCCATGTTTCGAAATGTTCTGATCATAACATGACCGATTTCACAGGAGCGGTTGTTGGATGCTCGCTAGAAGGTAGTATAGTTACAACCCGAAGACAGGAAAATTCTCGATTCTATGGCAATCCTTCCATAGGTGCATCGGATATTCTTCTCGGCTCATTGCCTAGACCTCCCGCGGCTGCCATTCTCTATCAGGCTCTCTCAAATCTATACGAGAAGCACTCGTATTAGGCGATTGGTATGGTCAAGTAACCACGATTCTTGTATAAATTATGCATTGTTCCTGCATTTTTTCTTCTCGGTAAACTGTCCATATTCGATTTTTAACATCGAAGCAATTGGTGGCCAAGTGGTTGTACAGAATCAAGAATGCGGATTTTTTTTCTTTTCTTTCCGGGTATCATGTAATGCTGGAAACTTTGTACATATTACTTGTGTGGACAAGAAAGTTTAAATATATTGATTGGAACATTTGGAGATTATGTGCAATTTATCTCATTGTTTCTTGTTCATGTGATGATTTACTTTAGAACAATACATCTTCAGTCTGGTGTTCAGTGTTGAGTGTTTTACAGTTTCTCTTTCTATTTTTGGACGTGTCGTAACAAATTCAAGAAATTTGAAATTCGATCCGACCAATTGTTATTTCGGATTAGATCATGTTTATCATATAAAATGCATGAATTCGCATATACTCCAAAATCCAAATTCGAACGAGTTAAATAGTTTTGTCTATTTTGAACAGACACATTTTGAGTTTATATGCTAATTAGGATTTTATTTTATTTGAGCTACCGTAAACCATTTGTTTTATTATTCAAACCCACTTAATATGCTGTAAGCAATTTTCAGGTGCCAAGTTAAATACAAAGTTCATGAGTGCATGCCGCATTAGACAAAACGTTGTGTTTCATTACTTTTTGTTTTGACCGTAAATGATGGAAAAAAATGAAATTGTATGATGACGTGGTATGCACACATGGACTCTATATTTGACGAGGCATGACAACATGTCTACAAATGGCGACGTGACACATAAAATTCGGCTACAGTCAGTTAAGCGAGTTTAATTAATAAAAAGAATGGTTTACAAAAGCTCAAAAAATGCATAACATAGGAGAGACAAAACCAATTAATTCTTAATTTATTCTTGTACAATGAGCATTGCTAAACCTTGCAGAAGCTTCTAATTTTGGTTTATCTGAAAATGGGAAGACAAGCTGTGATTAAAATAAAGAAGCACAAAGCCAAACAACATGTGCAATACTCAAAATTCAAATTTTGGTGAGCAATTCACATGGTGTAGTGTAGCTAACTGGATAAGCTCAGTTGTGATCTGGCCAGGTTGGGTTTTAGCTACAAAATGGGAAGAGCAAATGGTCCCATATGCTTCTCATTTGCAATGCATCTCATGTCATCATCATAGCTCTACCATTGACCATATGCATGACACCAAGCTAAGCTACAAGACAAGCCTCTATGGCCAATCTAGTTTCCATTTTTTTTACACAAAAGTTGACGAAATCCTTTCTTACGATAACCTAAATTCCGATATATGAACAAAGATCATAGTGTTCAAGGGATAGACTTTGTCTCTACCATCTAGCCTAGGACTTTTGAAACTTTTTTCTAGGGTTTGGGGCATAAATAGATGGCCAATCTATTTTTTTTTTTTTTATACAGAAAGTTGCCGAAATCTTTTCTTACGATGACCTAAGTCCCGGGATATGAACAAGGATCCTAGTGTTTAAGGGATAGACTTCGTCTCTGCCATCTAGCCTAGGACTTTTGGCACCTTACTGCACCAAAGTTGTCTCTTACACCACCACCACCAAAGATGTGTTGAGTGGGGACCGATCCTGAGACCTCTTCTCACTCATACAACTGGATTAACCAACTGAGCCACCCTTGTGGCTTATTTTCCATTGATAAGCAAGTAGTTGCCCACAACTATTCATCATGCATTATCAAGTCAAGGTGACAAATCGAGTTTCAAATCATTTTTTTGAATTCAGGTTGAAAATACTTGACTTGACCTGTAAGATAATGCAAGTTTCAGATCAGATGTTTTATATAAAAGATGTGGTTGTGATTGCAAGTTGTCCAACCCTATTCGCAATCTTCAAGAACAAACTCGACCTAACTCAAAAATTAATTAGGTTTTTTATGAATCTTGAACATTTCAAGAGATTGCAGATTTAAGTTCAAATTGTCAGCTCTACTGTCGAGTACTTTGTCTAGGTTGTATTTTGAAAATTAAATAAAATTAGTCACATGAAACATTAATCACTAATTTCAATGACAACCCAAAAAAAGATGCGGTAATTTTGGCTCGGGGTTCAGGTAGAGTTTTTTTACTTGAACCCCACCCAAAAACCGAATTGATTGCGCTTTTATACAAAAATCAAAGGCAGTCAATCCATTCATGTATATCATCAATTCATTCACTGAAATATAGGGTTTTACAGAGGAGACCATATGAATGGGGTGTGATTTGTGTAAACACCCTACACATTGAAGAACTAAACTACATCAAATTTAAAACTAGTTAAAAAGAGTAAAATAGAATGAAGAAAAAAGGGAAGCTCCTACACTAACTCACCTTGATCTTTTACTTGCTAAACAACATAAATATCACTATCCTTTTAGTTAAGCCTCGACGTCCGAACCCTCCCCGGACTCCACAATGACGGGAGCCTCGTGCATCGGGCCACCTTTTTCTAAAAAGAAATTTTTGGATTAATGTAACTAGAGAGCATAAAGAAACAGGTCATTTTACCTATTCAATCAAGTATTCATGTCAAAACACTTGGCCTTTGAGCTCCCAAGTGTGAGCTCTAGATCATCCGACACACTCTCTTCATGGATCCTCTCTCCTTCCCACGGCTTCACCATCCTTGTCATATGGTTTCCGAAAGCAAACTCATCTGAGATCGCTTCAGACATCGGAACATCAGCATTGTGATCACAACCTGCTGCGATAGCCGGAGAGCATGTCCCACTTTGGCCTGGAGTCGCCATACGGGATCCACTACCGGCGTACACGTCTTCCTTGAAACCAAATGGTTTGGAAGAAACTAGACTGAAAGTTGGTGAATTTGGCCCTCCTTGAGGGAGTCGGATCCCGGCAAACCACTGTGGGTCAGGGACGATCTGGCGACCTGGGCTCGGGGGAGTGGACAATGGAAGGAAAGGGTAGTGTTGTCCGCCCCAGTTCGGGCGTGTAGATTGGTCGTCCCAGTCAGCGTTCATTCGGGGGGTCTGGGCGGTTGGAGAGCTTATTGGTGGGCTGACCGGGGCACTAATGGAGCCACCGTGGATGTAAAGATGGGGGAGCTTGGAGGAGGAGGCCGATGAGGAAGAAGATGAGAGGTTTTTTAGCCACGGGATGAGGGAATTGCCATCAGCATTGGTATTAATGGCATAAGAGGATGAGGCGGGGCTTGGGAAGGACGACGAGGCGGGGCTCGGGTTGTATGAAGCACAAGGGCTTTGGTGGTAAGACGAACATGGACTCACAGTCGCTGAACCGCCCATCACATCCATGGATTCCACTGGCTTACAACCCTGCAAGAATTGGAAGATAATCATTCAGAATGCAACGATACAAATAAGGAGGGAAAAAAAAACATTTAGACGAAAAACAATGATTTCTTAAGGACCAAAAATATGTTCATGTTGATGCATTTCACACGTTGCAACAAACAATATCCGCACAATATATATTTTCTAGCAAAATTCAACTACTTTACAGGTCGGCCAACACAAATTCTCTGAGTTACGACTGAATAGCATCATATCTCTTCTATCTTGGTTACGTTTATGGTATTTGTAAGTGTTCATTTACAACTTTTCAGAGTGTATATGCTAAGCGAATGCTAATTCTTAACGTTTTAACTCAAATTGTTCAGGGATTGCTAGTTACAGCATTATATGACTATCTAGTCCTTATGCAGTCTCCCTATTAACCGTGTAAATTTACTAATTTAGGGCTATGCTGATCAATAATGATTACCCCACAGTTACCGGAACGGTGAGCTCAATTGCATTATCAAAACTAATAACAAACTACTCCTTCTATCAAAAAATGGGCGTCCACTTTCATTTACAAGGGCGCATGGGTTAAAAATGATACAAAGTATGAGCAGTGAAGACTTAAATTTCTAGGTTAGATGATAAGAAAGCAATCTCTTTGACCTAGTCTCAATAGGTATTGGGTCAAACTAATACCAAAGTTCTCATTTTGTTGGACATAACATTAATATGGATTACACCAACATATATAAGGCCCCACACCTCTACCAACAAAGAGCATAGAACTCCAATTTTCTCCAAAAATTTGCGCGGGCAAGCAACGTAAGACACCCGCAACTTTCTTCTCCAGCAATATCACTTATTGTTTCTTATCGTGTTATTTGTTCTCTTTGGTCTGGAAGTTCATAGAGTAATACTCAAAATGTCAACAAGGGGGTCATGTCACCTAAACTAGGTTTCCTACTCCAATAGCCGCGAAATCTTCCCCAATCCATTGGCTTAAGTCATACTCGTGGGACAAAACATTCAAAACAGGCACGCTCGGTTGCAATAGTTGGTTCACCTATTAACCTATTGTGTAAACTAGCAGCAACTTTTGACAAAGGAAAAAAGGAAGAGAATCTATGCCCATAAAGCATTGAACGTAAGACTGAAACTCATTCATATACGCCCAAATCAAGAAAGGACCAACAGCAATTGTTTCGTGAAGTTCAAAGGTAAAAATTATAAAAAGGGCATCAAGTACCACCATGACTATGAAGATCCAGCAATACCACTTATTGTATTATTGGTTCTTTTTGCTGTTGAAGTTCATAAAGTAATACTCAAAAGAAGGTCAACAAAGGTATCATGGAACCTAAACTAGGTTTCCTATTCCAATGGTCATGAAATCTTCTCCAAGACTCGAGAATAATTCACGGGACAAAACATTCAAAATGGGCGTAGTTCAGCTGCAATAGTTGATTTACCTAATAACCTATTGTGGAAACTGGCAGCAACTTTTGACAAGGGAAAAAAGAAGAGAATCTATACCCATTAAAAGCATTGACCGTAAGACTGAAACTCATTCATATCCACCCAAATCAGGAAAGGACCAACAGCAATTATTTCGTGAAGTTGAAAGGTAAAAATCATCACAAGGGTACCAAGTACCATGACTATGAAGATGCAAACAGTTGAATGATATTAAGATTTACCACTCCTCTTTAAACTTCTTGCACACTTTATAGTAAGTGAAAGAAAATCATGAAGTTCATAGAGTAAAACTCAAGTCACAAGGTCAACAAAGGGGTTACGCCACCTTAACTAAGTTTCGTGAAATCATGCCAAAGCCACAGGCGTAATTCATGGGACAAAACATCCAAAACGGGAACACTCAATTGCAATAGTTGGTTCACCTAATAACCTATTGTGGAAATTGGCAGCAACTTTTGACAAGGGAAAAAAGGAAGAGAATCTATGCCCATAAAAAGCATTGACCGTAAGACTGAAACTCTTTCATATACGCCCAAATCAGGAAAGGCAACAGCAACAATTTCTCAAAGACCATGACTACGAAGATGCAAACAGTTGAATGATGTTACGAATCCTCCATAAACTTCTTGCACTCTTTATAGCAAGTGAAAGAACATCATGTGCTACACTAAAAGGGTGCAACAAGGCAAGTTAAAAGAGTAAATAGAGCTACCCTTATAGAACTGCAATTCCAGATACAAATAGAAAGGAAATATTCTCACACAATCACTGTGAAGCTAAAAGATCTCTCAAATGGTAAAAAACTGAGCAAAGAGTATGCTTTCTTGTCTAGTGCAAACACATAAAAGAAAATTATATCCCTCTCTCAATCTACCTATTCCCATGTCAAAAGTAAAGCTACTGTGGGTATTTTTGGAGGTTAAAAAAGGGCACTTTGGTCTTAATGGGACCGGCATTGTTGTCCATAGGAAGCAGCAGAGAAGAATCTATTTCTTCACGCCTTCAAAGAAAGTGAACAAAAGGAAGAACATTGACCGGATCTGGTGATGCAAAAGCAGCAAGAGAATCTAAACAACCTCCACAGAAAACATGGCGTCACCAAAACAAGACCAGTCAAATCTGCACCACCCCTAACATGTGCCTCCATGGCCGGTGCATGTTAGCGAATGATTTGGGTCAAATCTGCGCATCTTAGCACACACGCAACTAAAAAATGCCATCTAAACCTACAACAACCAGGAATGCATGCTAAAATGCGCCTCTACAACATTGCATCTCGAGCTCCTGATCCTGCTATAACTAACATGCGCAGCCCAATCGGGCGCAGTTTAGCTCACTCCGGTGAGCAAAAACTGACCGCCGGAGCAAATTTGTAGGTCGGAAATCGGGAGAAGAGAAATTACCTTGCGGTAGGTGGTGCCGTCGGGCTCGACGATCCAGCCGGCTTCGTTGCAGAGAGCCTTGAGGACCTCATTGTTGTCGCAGTGCTTCGGGAGCTTGAAGTTTCCATACATTCTCAGTCCGGCGAAGATCTTCGCTGAAATCGCTCTCCTCCGCCGCTCCCTCCGCTTGTTGTTCTCTCTCTCCTTCCATGTCGGGAGCCTCGCCCCCGACGTCATCGCTTCGATCAGCAGCCACACTCACTCGACTTCCTCCTTAACTTTCCGGCGCCGGAGAGCTAAGAATCCAACCGGAAAACCCAAAATCCGCCAAAATCCCCGGCTTTCCGAGTTGACGAAACAATTGATTCAGATTCAGAAGAGAATAATAATAATTAGGGGAGCTGAGTGAGCTCCGCGACGGAGACTATAGCTGAAACGGCGACGTTTTGGGGGTGTAGATCTGAAGGTGCGGATCGGAAAACAGCTCGTGAAACCGGGAATGGTTTTCAGCGAAATCCGGAGAAATGGAAATGAGAAGTGAAAGACAGAAAGAGAAGTGGAGAGCTAAAAATCAGCTAAATACATGGCGCTGGCTTGTTTTTTACTTGTTAGGACCGGGTTTTGTTGTTAATTTACGATATTGCCACTAATCCATGTTCATAAAGTGTCATGTAAATGTAACAATTCGTGTTCGCGTGTCGACTTGAACATGATACAGTTGTTGAATGTGTTGAATTACACAACGTGACCAACAGTATAAATAAACGAGTTCAAAATTAGAAGATACAACTGATTGGTCATAGTCCGTAGTTGATTAGCTACGGAATTTACTATGGAATTTGATTGTATATTTGACCAGCTTGCTACGGAAATATTCTGTAGGTTATTTCGTAACATATTAGCTACAGACACTTGTCGCAAACGACCAGCTACGTCTCTAACAGATACAGCCAACTATATGTAGTTGATTCAATTAGCTACGAAAATATCATAATCATAGTTGATCGATATTTTTCTTGCAGTGACTAACACAGTTTGATAACCTCTATTAAACTGAACCCAAATATGGTTAAATCTATGTTTTATTGTGTCACGAGTCATAATTGAAATTGCTAGCCGTGAATGTCAGAATGACAATTCATATTCGCAAGTCATGTTGAGAGTTACTTGATCTGATTGCATACGTAGGTTGAATTACACCGTGAACCGTATATGAGCGAATTAACACGACAAACATATTTAAATAATCGAGTTCTTCATTAATATGCTTTTTTTTTATCTTCAAACTTTCAGTCTAATCAGTCATATTCAAGACCGATCAACGTTCGGTTCAGTCTTCGATCCTAAAATTTACTAAAATTTGATCGATTCGTTCCTAGTTTGAACCTAGGAACACCCTAGCTAGTTACAACTTACAAGGTTCTTTACCTTGCTCTTTGAGGAGAATCATTTTGTTATCTTTAAGGTGAGTAAAGAGGTCACCACAATGAAAACTCACAACTCATCACCAAATCTTTGACCAAGAGAAATGAGGTCTCACTCCCACACATGGAAAATCAAATTACAATCACAAAAAGAGCACAAAATTTGTTGAAAAACTAGAAGAATCATAAGTTGGGTCAATCATAGTAGGCATTGACCAGACAGAAAAGCAAGTCACATAATAAGCCACTCTCCAAGGCATTGATCAAAAGATAGCCCAAGAGAATTTAAAGGGACAAAACTCTGTAGATATTAATAGTAGTGGTTCTAGTGTTAGGGTTGGTCCACACCAATTATATTATGTCTACAAAAGTTGCATTGTTTTGTTTCCTTACCAACAATTGGCAAATAATTGGACACTATTGACTTTGAGCTTGCAATTCGAGTTCCGGGTGGACCCACAAAAATGTGGGTAAAGTTTTGAGTATATGCAAATTCGGTTCCAAATCGTCAATGAAATGAAGTAGAATAGATTTGTAGCACAACCCTTCGTTACCTCATGTGTGCAAGAAATTAAATATGTGAAGAGTTTTACAAGGGATACAATCAGATCTTAAGAACTAATTTGAATAGCAAACCGAAAATCGGGCAGCAATTCCATACCTTGATTCTCTCGTGAAGTGTGGGCTTACATTTCTACAAAGAACTCACCCACGACTTCAAGAACCCGCCACACACAAGCCGAAAATAAATAGAAGAAGATAGGCTCCTACGCACTCTGATTCCCTTAGTTAAGTCGTTTGTCTCAAACCGCACAAATAAGGGGTCAACATTTGTACTCCAAGCATAGATAACGTTGATCCTTTCAAACTATTTATCTGAAACATGACATATCTTATGTAAGATGCAATCCATTCATGTAGCGTTTGGATCAACACGATACATTGTTCAATGAGAATCTCATTTAAATCCAAACACTGCTTTAAGTTTCGATTTGTGTATTCAAATATTCATGTCAACATACCTGGTTTTCGAGCTTCCAAGTGTGAGCTCTAGATCGTCGGATCCAGATTCTTCGTGAATCCTCTCTCCCTCCCACGGCTTCACCAGCCTTGCCATGTTGCTTCTGAAGGCAAACTCATCTGCAAACGCCTCGGACATTGGGATATCAGCATTGTTATCACAACCTGGCGCAATAGCAGGAGAGCATGTCCCACTTTGCCCGGGAGTTATCATACGGGATCCACCACCAGCAAACATTTCTTCCTTGAAGCCGAACGGATTAGAAGCAACAAGGCTGAATGTCGGAGAATTTGGCCCACTCTGTGGGATTTGGATCCCAGAAAACCACTCTGGATCAGGAACTACCTGTCGCCCGGGGCTCGAGGGAGTGGAAGATGGCAGGAAGGGGAAGTGCTGCCCGGCCCAGCTTGGGCGGGCAGATTGATCGTCCCTGTCAGTTCTGATTCTGGGGGTTCGGGATGGAGAGCTCAATGGAGGGGTGACCGGAGCACTGATGGATCCCGTATGAATATAAAGATGTGGGAGCTTTGAAGAGGAGGCTAACGCGGATGCAGATGAGAGGTTCTTTAGCCATGGGATGAGGGAATTGGCATCAGCATTGGGGTTCGCAGCAAAAGATGACGAGGCTGGACTAGGGAAGGAAGATGAAGCGGGGCTTGGGTTATATGAAGCACAGGGACTCGGGTGGTAAGATGAGCAAGGGCTTGCGGTAGCAGATCCACCCAAAATATCCATGCGCTCCAAAGGCTTGCAACCCTGCAGGAATAGAAAGATGATCAAGTTATATATAATACACAAACTTATAGGATTTCAAGGATAAAGGAAGATCTTTATACGATCAAGTTGTAAATTGCTATTTTTTTCTTTTAATTTTGTTTAGAAGATGATAAAAGAGCTCAATTCCAAAGCAATACAATCCTAAACCTAGCATTGGTTAGACATGAATCCAACCAGGAACTTTGCAATTGCTCAATAAGCTACAGATACATGAAGTAGGCAAATAAGGGAACCAGTGAAAAGAGATGCCAAGTCAATACAATACCCGAAAAAAAAAAGAAGAGGCATTTTAGTACTCAAAACATAGCCTATTTACAAGAGTGGCTACTTTTGTGGTAAGAAGAAACTCAAATTTGTTGGTCAAGAGTGGCTACTTTTCTCCTAATCGACATTTCAAAATGAACTTCCTAACATGCTCACACTATTTAGGGAAGAACAGCTCTGGAACTAACCAAGAACATAAATTTTACTTTAATCTCAAGTTTACAAAGAAGCTTCTCAACATAATGCGACACCATAAACTTTCTTCCCTCAATTTCCTTTTCCATTTCTTAGGTTGGTAAGGAACCATTTGCCTCATAAATGATAAAACTACTTTTCTTTCTCAGACCGTGGGCAAAAAACTCACACGTTGGTACTTTACAACATTTTATAGGACCTATCCTTTTCCATTAAGAGGCGAGACACGTGAAAACTGAGGAAGAGTTGCTCGATAAAAACTCGTGCTTTTCTTTTGTCCAACCCGTTTAGGCCCGCAACCCGCATTGATAGGTAATCAAGCTCGTTGGTAGAAATTATATATAAGAACACTTCCGAATTCATGACGCATAAACATTGAACTGCCAATCCAAGTTATACAAGATTCCCAATTCCCAATTCTTGATCACTATCACCCATCAAAAGAGACTGAACCTCATTTACTACAAGCCAGCCCAGCTCAGAAAAGTAGCAGATGAAATTATAAAATCTTAAAGCTCAAATGCAAATGACAGGTTTTTCATTGAATGTATAGTTAATAAATGCACTCCAAATAATTGAACTGCCACTCCAGAATCCAGATAAACAAACAAACAATTTAGTCTATAACCAGCAGGTCTGCTAAGGCAAAAAGGACCTCTAAAATAGCAAAACTGACCACCACAGCTGAGATAGGAAGTGCTGAGCCACTCTACTTTTTGTGCAGCAAAAACTCAAAACATCATAACATGGCATCACAAGATTCACAAACCCTTGTAACACTATTATTTCCATTTCCACAGTACAAAAGCAAAAGCATTTCTGTTTTTTTTTTCTCCTTTCCTCGAGACTCAACAAGGACATTTTGGTCATCTCGAGATCTGTGTTACTGTTCACAAGAAGCACACAGAAAGAATCTAAAGCTTGAGACCTTATGAGAAAAGTGGTAAAAGAAAAGGAGGTGTCTTCATTGACCCGATCTAATGTGCGCCGGAGGTGAAAACTGGCACAAGAATCTAATACAAGATAGAATCGGTCCTCACATTAGCCGGAAAATGACCGGTCTATTTTCCGGCCGCGCTAACGTGCACCGTTTTGTGCTTCACGGACATTGTGCAGCATAAAACTAAACACAACGAATTGCCTAATTTTACTACTGTTCACACTCTACTCAACTTCTGTTGCTATCCTGCACTGTTTATACGGCGCACGATAGCACGGACCACATCAAATACCAAGACTAACTGTTAATTAGCACAACTACACTACTGTTCACACTTCACACTCTATTAATCGCCTGTTGCTATCTTGCACTGCATATACGGCGTCAGTTAGCACGAACCACCGCACACACAGTGACTTACGGTTAATTAGCACCGACCAGTGCAAGCTGTACCAAACAACGAAAGCGAAAATGCAAGGCCAAATCAGCGCAGCTTAGCACATACCGGGCGCATAGCACGGACCACATCAAATACAGCGACTAACCGTTAATTAGCATAACTACACTACTGTTCATACTATATTAATCACTGATTGCTATCATGCACAGCATATACGGCGTAAGTTAGCACGAACCACCGCAGACAGCGATTTACAGTTAATTAGCACCGACCAGTGCAAGCTGTACCAAACGACGAAAGCGAAAACGCAAGGCAAAATCGGCGCAGCTTAGCACACACCGACCAAACTAGTGAAAGCAGAAAAGTAATATTACCTTCCGGTAGGTGGTGCCGTCGATCTCGACCGTCCATCCGGCCTCGTCGCAGAGAGCCTTGAGGACCTCATTGTTGTCGCAGTGCTTCGGAAGCTTGTAGTTGCCGTACATTCTCAGTCCGGCGAAGATCTTCGCCGCAATCGCTCTCCTCCGCCGCTCCCTCCGCTTGTTGTTCTCTCTCTCCTTCCACGAAGGGAGCCTCGTCCCCGACGTCATCTCCGACCTCCCTGAAAACCGCTTTCAACAATTCCGACCACCAATTCCGCGAGTAATTGATGAGATCTGGAGACGAAAATTTGAATTAAATTCAACAAAAACAGAGCTACGGAAGCTGATTAGCTCAATATGGCCGTCGAGGAGTGAGAATTTCGATCTGGTAGCGAGATCGGCGTAGTGAGATTGTGAGAAGACGAGGATCGTGAAATCGGAGATGGTTTTGTGAGAAAATGAAGCAGAGTTTTGTTGTGTGTGAAAATGAATTCGGGATTTTTGAAAAAGCGATGAGATCTGACACGTGGCGAAAGCGGTCGCTTCCCGCGTTTATTAACCGTCCACATCCGTCTGTGTGTGACAAGTAATCCAATGAAAGTGTCTGTGTGGGTCCATGTTGTGGGGTCAGATTTAGCACGTGCTTAGTTCGGCGCACGTGCTTAGACCGGCGTGACTGAGGGAGCTATGTTACTGTGTATGCGTGCGCAGCATACATGATGCGGACTCCACACCCCTCCTCCCTTCACGTGACCCTTTGGGTGCATCCGCGTGATCGTGTGGGCCCTTTCTGTTTATGTGTCTTTTGAGCTTTCCATGCGCCTACGTGGCTTCAATCTAGAGGTGGTTTGCTCATAAACCAAATCCATTAAGTATGTTTAATTATTTGTATGCAAATAATTTATTTTGTTTTGAATTTGTATTTGAATTTAAATTTAAAATAATTTTTGTAAGTTGATGGACTATACTATTTAGTTTCGAAAAGATCCGATCTATGGTGTATCAATTTTTGTAGACGTGACACTACCATGTAACGTTTAATATTACTGAAGTTACAGATTAAAATGATTTGAAACAATTGCAATTGAGATGCATGGTTGTCACGTCGTTCTTGTAGACTATGATCTTTTAGTCTTTTAGTTATTATTTTTTTTGAAAATAGGAACTTTATTTCAAAAACTGCTTACTCAACATGTTACAGTAAAACTAGAGTCCTAGCTTAATTCTAACCTAAGACTGCTTATACGGCCAACGCCATGATAAACTGATATTGAAACCACATACATTTAACATGCATTGAACGCCCAGAACCAAAACCAAAACACATACATTAACTACCGAAAATAAAAGGAAACGTACAAAACTATAAAAAAAAAAAAAGCATTGCCGCTTAATGGGAAGAGGTTGCCAACCTATCCCAACTTCCAGCCTACAGTGGTCCAACATCCATCACGCCTCCCATCCTGTCATCTGTTGACCTCTCCATCTCATCCTCTTCAGACACCCACTTACATAGAATCCCCTTCCCCCTCCTTCATGTCCCCTAGTCTTGTACGTTTGATACTCGAAAGTGTAAGTCCATCCCTTATCTCTCCTTCCTCCACTGCCTCTATACTCCCCAAAGATTTGACTGCAAGTGATGCCCTCGGGTCTGGGAGAATTCCAATTGTCATTCTAAAATCATTTATTTGCATAACCATGGTTTGCCCTTCTTTCTGGTGCTCTCATAAATACTTCATATGGACGATCCTCAACTAGTAATACCCATATTATATCGAATCTTGCATGATTTATTTTAAAATGATCTCATTCGTAAATTTAGTTGAGTCAGAAAAGTTATATGTAAAATTGACATATCAAATAGTAAATAATAAAGGGACCAACGTGGGTTTGTGCAAGTGGTAAACGGCTTGCTACCGCTTAAGTAAGGTCTCGGGTTCGAAACCTAGTGTATGCAGAAAACCCCGCTGTGAGACTCACCCATCACTCCTAGGAGCGCGACCTGGGTCGGATCTGGATGTAGTCGGAACAAAACTCTGGTGAACCAGATGGGCAACCAAAAAAAGGGGCCAATATAATACCCTCTTTTTTATTATTTAATTTATTTCATAATTTTTAATTCATTTTCCTTGAATTATATTTTTCTCTACTTTCACTTTAGAAAATTGAAATTTATTTTCGGCCCACATTCAATCTAATATATGTCTAGTCATGACCGGTACATAACCTTTTATTAACAATTTTACGAAGGACACTAGTCAAAAAACAACCTCTCCCCTACTTTATTCCTACTCGACTCAAATTGACCTTGTAGGATTTCGCACGGTACAAAAACTCGAAACCATTTTTTTAGGACCTGCCTTTGTAGGTTCTTCATCACCAGATCTCGCTGCTCATTTCCTCTATTTCTTTTCTTCCTTGAAACTAACACACTTGAACTTTCTCCATCCTCGAGAACTAATTGGTAGTCAGCAATTATCGAACTCGTTTTAACCCAAAAAAATCCAACAATAATTACAAATAATGTAAAGTCTCACGTTAATTGGAGGACCTACATATAAGTATCATAAATTTGAGAGAGAAAATATTCAAAGCTACATATGATACACATACATCCAAAAATTGATGAGAAGGATATTGTAAACAAAGCAAAGAAGATAATTGTGGAATTATGAGTTTGGCACAATGTGCAAGTTTTTGTCTCCCAAGTAATTGTCACATAGGGCCCAGACCCAGAACTTCAACATCGTTTGCTGCCTAAATGTACCCAACCTAACCAAAATGTACCATTTAAAATATGTATATAGATTTTAATATTGTAATTTATGGTATAATTAAATTGATTAGAACACAAGAAAGTAAGAATAAGGGAAAATAGAAGAAAGAGTAACTGATTTTATTAATTATGTATTGTGTATAACAATGAGCCCTTATATAGAGAGATAAATAATCTATTTCTACTAGGAATAGGAAATATAATACAATTACTCTTCTGCAAGTAAACTATTCTAATACGTATTAGGAGTCTAAAAGACCCAATTAGTATGAACATCTAGCTACTTAATATTATTCATAACAATTTAAAGATTTATGTCTTTTTTTTTAAGAAGCAAAATGTACCTTTATTCATATCCTTCAAGACGGAGGCAAGATGAAAAGTACAAGTACGAAGAACCAAAACGAGATAGAACCAGAATAATAAAATAAAAAACAAAGAGTTTCAAAATAAAATAGACGATAGAAGTACAAAAGAACCAAGTAGTGGCTGAAACAACGACGAAAAGATACCAAAGAGTGCACAAAATTACTCTGATAGACGTGATCTGGCAGAGGCGCCGACGATGGCAGCCTCGCGCCAGCGAAGCCAAGCCACTGCGAGGCCGGCCTCGAGCCGGTGAGATCTGGAGGGAGGCTACGACTCAGATCTGGAGTAAGGGCGACGACGAGCACGACGGCGGATCTTGTTTCTCCACGGCGAGGATTCGGCCTCGAGCCATGGCAAACGAAGGAAGGTGAGCGGAAGACGGCGTACGGCGGAAGGTGAGCGGAGGACGGCGGACGGCGTACGGCGGGAGAGAGTGGTGGCCGGTGGGA